>PVIJ01006727.1:0-54651 GCA_004024925.1 Scalopus aquaticus
ATGTGGTACATATACACAATGGAATACTATTCAGCATGGAAAGAAGATAAACACATGCAATTTGCAGCGACATGGATGGAATTAGAGGGGATCATACTCAGTGAAATAAGCCAGAAAGAAAGAGAAAAATATCGAATGGTTTCACTTATAACAGGACTATAGGGAGGCCGGGTGGGAGAGAGACAATCAGTGGGGGGGCAGGGGGGGGAGGAAGGAGCTGGAGGGAGGGAAGGGAAAGGGCACAAAATGGAATAGAAAAGAACACAAGGGACCATGGAGATGGATCACGGGTGAATTGGTGGTGGGCTACCCAAGGGGAATGCAAAATGTAAAAGACATAAATAACAATAAAAATATATATTAAAAAACAACAACAACAACAAAAAAAAACTAGCCCTTGAAAGCTGACTACAGAAGTGAGGCATTCAGAGGAAGAATGGGTGAGCTCAAGGTTGGGAGGGCGCACAATGGGTGCTGATGCTTTGGAGGTGGGAGCCTTGTGGTAACATCACCAGAGGGTGGGATCCTATACTTCTAAAATGCAAACAACAATGCAAACCAACATTACCTCAATAACAAATTAAAAATAAACTACAGATAATTAAAAGTTTCAACAACAAAAGTAAAAAATTCAGAGCTGCAGATTTAGATCAATTTACAGAACATATTTGTCCATAATAATCCAATTAACAAAGTCAGTCCTCCAAAGTTATTTCCTCAGAAACTTTAACCTCCTTTTTTCAATTCAAATAAATATGCTAACGTGAGCTTCAAGGAATATTATGAAAATTGCTAAATACAGAATGTATATTGCAGGACAGATTACTAAAAGAAGTCAAGATTATAATAATTCTAAAAATTTATTTTCATAAAAATCAAGATAGTAAAGCAATATGTTGTTTCTCATTAGTGATCTTATGTTACTGCAATGTAATATAGTCAAAATAATTAGTGATACAGGTAGTATGAGAAAAGATGTTACGGTCTCTTAGTGCACTTAGTGCAAAGACAGGCAACACTCTGGTGCCTGTCTTTGTAATAATTAAATTGAAAATGCTCATAAAAATGAGAAAAAGCATAATTGCTTGCTTACTTTTTTTGACATAACACATTTTTCTTAACATTTAAAAAAATGAGAAAGGTATAGACTATCCAACACGATTGGAGCTGGAGATTATGCTAAGCAAAATAAGTCAGGAGGAGAAACAGAAATACTGGGTGATTTCACTCAAGTATAGAAAAGAAAGAAACAAAACTAAACCAAAACAAACTCTAGAAATCTAACTGAAGAACTGAGACTACAAGAAGGGGATGGCAGGGAATGAGGACTAAAAGGGAAGGACTATCAGTGTTTCGGTGGTGGGAGTGTTGCGGTAGATTCATCTGAATAGGCGTGCCATTATACCCCCAAATCATATACAGTATTGTACTTTACCACAATAAAAAATTATAATTAGACAATAATTACTTGGCTCCAGAATTGGCATGTAAATTTATTTTACTTTAACAGCTGACTTAGAAAACAGTAAATTTTGCACATTTCCTAACCATTCCATTGGAAACTGTTACCTTTTTAATGTCTCCATAGACCATTTGGATTATTAATGCAATGGACAAGAATAAAAATAGTGAAGTCCTACTTAATTACAAAAATGACAAAATAAGATGCTTGACTTTAAAAGGAATTTCCTTGATATTAGTTGATAAAATAGGTTCTAGCTACATTATTAAAAATGTATAACATAAAAGAAATTATGTAAAACCACTCCAGTCACACTGAAAAATACTTTAGTATAAAAGGTATCCTTTTTCAGTTAAAGATATGCCTTAAAGATTGAGTATTAAGAATAACTGAAAAGGGGCCTTCCCTGGTGGCGCAGTGGGTTAAGCACAGTGCTCTGGAGCTGAGGCAACTGCAGCGTGAGTTCCATGCCCGGCCGGGGGGAGAGTCCCACATGGCGCAGCAGACCTCTCCTGCCTCGCCCACTGCTCCCCTCAGCAGTGTATTTTGGTCAAACTGCCTGTTCTGCTTCTCGCTCTGTCTCTGGTGAACTCTCTCGCCACCCCACACCTCTGGCCTGCACCACAGCTTGCATGCATTAATAAATAAAGCTTAAAAAAAAAAAAAGAATAACTGAAAGGTAGAATTTGGAGATTTTATGGATATTCTTTGATTTGCTTTTCCAGGGTACTCTTTCAATAATAACAGATTCTTTTCCAATAGTCAGGGTATGGAAGACGCAATGTCATTCAAACAAAAATTGTTATTTCCACAATCCCACTCTAGCACATCTGAATTCAGAATATGTGAAATGTTGACCAAAATGCCCCCTTTTGGGCCTCTCTGGTGGCTTAGGGGTTAAGGCTCAGAGCTATCACCACCGCAGATTGAGTTTAATCCCAGCCAGGGAGCTGACCCACATATGGCGCAGCAGACCTCTCCTGTCTTGCCCACTGCTCCCCTCAGCAGTGTATTTCAGTAGATCTCCATGTTTTGCTCCCCACTCTGTCTCTGGTGAATCCTCTCACCCTCCGCACCTCTGGCCTACACCCCAGTTCTTCTATGCAAAAAGAAAAACAAAAACCTATGAGGTTCATTGAAAAAAAAAAAAATGTCCCCTTTGCACCCAAGTTTCACCCTAAGAGAAACAGGTAATAAGAAAGCGGACATGTGTGTTAGTGTATGCTATTCGTGTTTACTCCCCAGGAAATACATTATTAGTAAGATTTACGAAGAGTGAGGAATATGGCATCCTCATATGAAGGAGAAGAAAGTTATAGTGAAAACAGGTACATATCTCAATTTTAGATAGGGGTACATAAGCAGGATACAGAAAATGATCTGCTTAAATTCTCTTTGTATATTCCTTTGCAAGTCTTTACTGACTATACAGTGAAAGAACAGTCTACTGTGTTGTGTCTCCAGAGAGGGCCAACTCGTTTTCCACTCCACATGCTCTTTTGCCATGCCCACATCAACAGGCAGCCGGTAATCTCCTAGCCCTTTTGAATATTAGCTAGTTCTCTGATCCATTTTGACCAACAGAATGAAGCAAGAGTGATGCTGTTTAAGTTCTGAACTGGGCGTTAAGAGATATGCAGCATCTGCCTTCACCTGTTGAAACTTTCCTTGGAAAATCTATTCTATGAGGAAGTCCGAGCCAGGCACAAAGGAGATGCAGCTAAGGTGCTCTGTGACTACAGCAATGGCCACAGCTGCACAGAAATGAAGGCAAGAGCATAGCCTTTAGACTTGAAAGTCCAAGACTGAAATCCCCAAGGTACACTTTATTCATATATTGTGAACTTGAAGCTATCACTTCACCTTTGATTTAGTCTCTTTAAAACACCTACTTGAGACTCTGGCCACGCACACTGTTGTGAGGGAAAAATGAGATGACTAATGTGAAGTGACAAGCCCAGAGTTCCTCAGGAGATATTTAAAACAACAAATAGGCTTATTTAAGATTTTTTTCCTCCTCGTCCCTCCTCATCCAACCCCAAGCCTCACAGAGGATAGATAAGCTGTGCAACCCTATGGTATGTCTCTCCTCCAGAAGCACAGTGGGGAACAGGATGAGTCACCAAAGAACAAAGTTACCCTGGTAAATAAGTGGTGGGTTATCCATCAAGTATTAGTACCCAAGTTCTGGGATGGACCAGATAAATCTTAGGAAATGTTGAGAAATAACAGCTTATGTCCATAAGAGAAAACATGGAGATCTTTTTAGCCATATCCTTACTTTGTATTAACATTCCTGACTTCCGATTCTGTGCAACAGAAATTTCACACTTAAGAGATGTGTCTAATATAGGAGAATGAAATAATGAGGAAAAAACAAAAGATAAAATTAGCAGGCAACTATGAATCGGTGACATTTGGTGGGGGGGGGGAGGGGGCAGGGGGAGGGATTCAAACAGGCGGGAAGAACACAAGAGACTATTTACCGGTGACTTGGTGGTGGGAATACTATGGGGACTACACCTGAGAGGAGAAAGCAAACTACACAAAAATGAATAATGACGTAAAATATTTATATATATAGGAAAAAAAAAAAAGACTGTCTAGGAGCACTTGCTCCTAGAGTAGGCAGTTAAAGAGAAGGTGATGTAAAGGGGGAGGCAGCCCCCCTCCAACTGCTACTCAGGACTAATGTGGTACTCAATAACTGAAGCACAGAAGTGAGACCATTAAACTGTAAAAATTAAGTACTTACAGGGCATGTTCAACAACATAATTTTTTATAAAATGCAGCAATAACACTGGTCAACAAATTTTTACAAAAGTCATGCTTCTGAAATAAAATTAGTCATTTACTATCAGTTTGTATGTGCTCAACACGAATATGATAGTCAAATTCTAACTTTGGCTCTAGTTTTTCCCGTAATCTGCAATAAATTGATGTTTACATCACAAAATGCATGCCAATAGTAATAGGCCTACAGTCAATACCTGTAAAAAATCAAGTCATAGACTACTTCTTAGATTTCTTTGCTTGTCTCTTGTAAAGCTGATCAGGAATAGAACAGATTGAAGACGGTTTCCACTGTGCAAAAGCACAGCCTTAAGACTCAGTTTTGAAGAGTCTAGAAATGGTATCCATTCTTGTGGGTCATGAGTAATTTCTAAGGCATTCATGAGGCCCTCAATATTGGAACAGATTACCAGAGTACTTTCCTTTCTAAAGAAAGGCTCCAAGTGCTAGTGGTACTTTTGATATAAAGTAATTGTGACATTTTCTTCTAGAAGATTCCATTGTTGGAGTCTTGATGCTAGCAATTCTGCCTTGTTCTTGGATAAGTTCAAATCATGAACCAGGTCATTTAGTTTTTCCTGTGTTAGTCTGTGTGGGGTTGATGATGCACCACAGTGAAAATCTGGATCACTGCATGCTGATGGAACAGGAGAAGAGCAGGTCAGCTCACCCTTGTCCTCATCAGATGAATCAAGAGAATATTCTGCTGGAGGTTCTGGAATAGGAAGTCCCTCACCATGTGGAACTGGTCTCAATACAGACGGAATGTTTGAGTAGACTATTTTCGTCTTCTTTTGCTTCATTATTCTGCCGGAAAGAGGAGGAACCAAGCAGAAGTAACAGTCTTTTATGTGATTGCTTGGCTCTCTTCACATCATGGGGACTGCAAACGGCATGGATGGTCTTTTGCCATTTCACCACAGTGAAAGCTGTGTTGTATGTGTAGCACACATACATGCGGGGCCCAAGGCCACCAACCTTGCATCCGAAGTCAAGATGATAAGCCTTCTTCATTTGAGAAGTGATACTTTTCTTCTGGTTAGCAAATGTCACTTCACCACAAATAGAGCAGAAATTGTCCACGCTATTAACTCACTTTCTAGGCATGACTGTTCTGTATTGTGCCTAAATGGATAAAATAATAAAAGTTCTATGGAACAGAATCTTCAATTGTCTCGCACAAAGTCTGACATATTTTCAGTGCTCAACCTTTCCGACAGGGCTTTTTATAGTGCACAGCTAACGTCAGCTTACTTCAGCAGCCGCCTGGCAGTAGTATTGCACTGCATCTCAACTCTGGATGGTGTGTGCATGATGGTATTATGTAATGTGATGCAATATTACATCATTCTAGGCTGATTTCAGATGTTGTTGCAGTCCTACTGGATACATTTACACGGTGAAACATATAAAATGAATTATATGAAATATCTTCAAAACGAAAGCTAATAAAAAATTTTCAAGGTTATATTCATGTTCAACACACCAAGATACTACAGATTAGGGCCTTTTAAAGTCAGCAATGATCTCACTATTGACCAGTGTAATCTAACACTTGACCTGTAATTTTAAAAGTATAAACTAATTTGGTGCACTTTAACCTAAAGAGAAATAACATATACATGGTTTTTCTAACAATGTTCGTTTTTTTTTAAAGATTTATTTATTTTATGCATATAAGCTGGGGTACAGGCCAAAGGTGTGTGGCGGTGAGAGGGTTCACCAGAGACAGAGTGGGGAGCAGAACAGGCAGACCAATGGAAATACACTGCTGAGGGGAGCAGCAGGTGAGGCAGGAGAGGTCTGCCAGGCCATGTGGGAATCTCCCAGCCCGGGGTCGAACTCATGTAGCTGTTTGCTGACAGCTCCACAGTGCAGTGCTTAACAGCTATGCCACCAGGGAGGCCCTGTTCGTTTGTTTTTATCTTTCTAATTTGCTTTTATGTGGTTAAATACATACAATGTCAAATTTATCATCTTAACCATCTTTAAGTTACAGGAATTTGCGATTTCGTGCTTGTTTTAAAATGGACTTTTAAATATATATAGTGATAGAAATAAAGCAAAATGGTTCCCCTCAAAGGAAACAAACTTTTGATCTTTGTTAACACAAATAATTTGAGTTCAAAATAATTTTAAATATTGATAATTTAAAAATTTTATTTAAAAATTTTAAATATGATAAAATGTTATCAAATTTCTTTGCACAGAAATTATAAAACTACGTTTTTTTCAAGAAGCTGATATTTTTCTGGTTACTATGAAGAACGCACACCCAAAAATTGTAAAATTTAAAAACAAAGTGAGTAAATTTCGAGACTAACATGTCAAGTCATTCACTTAGAAACAAACAAAATTTCACTTACATGCAACATTACCAGTCAGAACCTAAAACTCAGCAATGTGAGAAATGAGCAGGTGGCCTAGGGGTTAAGTGCCAGCACTATTACCACCAAGTCCTGAGTTCGATCCCTGGCCAGGCAGCTGACCCACATATCACGAAGGCGACCTCTCTGTCTCACCCACTGTTCCCCTTAGCAGTTTATTACAGAAGATCTGCCTGTTTTGCTCCCCACAATGTCTCTGGTGAAGCATTTTACCCTCCCCCATACCTCTGGCCTACATCCCAGCTCTTCTATGTGAAAAATAAATATTTTTTAGAATGATGTTTTAAAAAATTAAAAATCGATCTAGCATATTACCCAGCAAATCCTATTTCTGGGTATTTATCTGAAAAATCCAAAAACAACAATTTGAAAAGATATGTATTCAATATGTATTCATTGCAGCACCATCTCACTGATATGGAACAACCCAAGTGCTCAATGATGAATGAATAGATAATGAAAATGTGGTATGTATAATATGTATATATAAACATATACGTGTACACACACATACATACACAGAATACACTAAGTTATAAAAAAAGGAAATTTTCCCATTTGCAACATGGATGGACATTGAGAAGATTATACTAAGTAAAGGAAGTCAGAAGGAGAAACCCAAGAAGTGTATGATTTACTTATCTGTGGAATATAAAGGAAAAAGGAAATGAACAAAATTTAAACAAACCCTTAAATTCTGACAACAAATGGTGGTAGCCAGAGGGGGAAAAGGGTGGGGAGGGAGTAGATTGAGGAGGGCGTACTGACTGGCTGGTTGTGGATGGTGACTGGATATTTAGTAGTCTGTGTGGTGAAATATATGCAGCTGCTGAGGTGACAGCAGCACACCTGACACCTCTACAGGGCTGTACACTAATGTTATCACAATTGAAGAATAAAATCAAAAAGCTTCTGGGGGGAGTCCAGCAAATACAGTTATGGCTCTTTAAATTACATGCCACCTGAAATAATCACAGCATATACAATTTTAAGCTACCCGCTAAAGTTTTTCACTATTTTTCTGTGACTTATTTTTGAAAAGAAACCACCAATGGAAGAAGAAATGAATTTACGTTTCATAGCAAAGTTTATTTAGGAAAGAGAAAATCTCAAGACTGACAAAAATTACTTCTCAAGTTCTAACAGAGTCTTTAACAATGTTTAATATGTAAAGGCTGCATAAGGTGAGAAGGGGAGGGGCCTGCCACAGGAAGTTTAAGAAAATATGAATCCTCTTAAAGCCATCTTTTCTTATTACCATTAGGAATACTAATGCTGATTATAAAGCTAAAGCTGCCTCTGTGATTACATGGCTTTGTGTTACAAATCTCATAGTAAATGTCATTTTATTTCTAAACAGTAGACTTACATGAAAATATCATATTATTGTTATATTAAGATAAATATCTATAATATTTTCTGTACTGCATCAGTAAACAAACAAAATAAGCAGTAAAAATGAAGGGTGAATTAATTAATTAGCCATTGGTTATAATGTCAGAAAACATGGAATTGGAGATGGAAACAGGGATTTACTCCTCAACTGAGAATAGCTAACTCTATTTAAATAGAAAATACATTTTTTCTGGTAATGAGAGAAAATAAACACCCACATAACTATTAGTTAAAAATGGCTGCTTTAAATACTTTTAATATCACATTCAAAACTTTCATGCAATCCTATATGAAGTCCCTTATGAAGTAAACAGACAGGACAAAGTACTCATCTGTTGTAGATCTACAGTAATATTATTTCCAAGTATACAACTTGGGCCTGACCCAGAAATATGTTTGAACTCACAATATGAGTCATAAAAAATGTGAACAGACCAACACTGCATTTGGTTTTGATTAAAATTACAGGTACAAGTGTTTTCACTTGGATCCTAAAAACAATATTCTGAATGCTTACACAACATCCCTTTTATAGAAAATGCTCATTAACAATAATCTCACATCACTGCAAAACTTTAACACATAATAGGTAGGTGTTATTTATAAGTAATGTGGCACATTATTACATTATTTCAAGTCATTAAAAAGTGAGGTTGAGGCACAAGCTGTAGCCTCACCTTTGACCATTTAACACACTTCCAATTATCTCTGGCACCTCTGCAGATTTAACACCCTTTCTGTCCCTTTCTGATAGCCCCCTGTACCAATTAGAAGGAATTCTTCTGCATATTACCATTATTCCCTATCTGCTTAGATTGACCATCTGCACCTTTATTCCAATAAAACCAGTCATGCTAGTTTCACTTATGGGCAATCTCCTATTTTCATGGACTTTCCAGGATAATCTTCTGGGAATACTTAGTACTCTATTTAAAGATCATTGCAAATTTCCCATAAAATTAAGATGCCAGCCATATTTAACTAAATTTAAGATACTCTCAGCTTTGGTATACCCATACAGCATAAAAATTAAGTTGTAAAAGGCATACTGGATTTCTTAATAAAGAAGACTGGGCTTATAATTAGTGGTCTTATAGTCTAAAACGTCTATGTCCATGACTTCTTCACTATGTACCTATGCATATATCTGTAGTTTATAAAATTGATGTCATAACCCCCCCCCACACACACACATTTACTTTAATAATATATTAATGTTTGCTCACATAGAGATAAACTCAGCCTTCTGGTGTCTGACTTGTGATAGGTTACAGCCATTTTATTAATGCTATTGACAGAAATTATTTCCAGTCAGTTTATGTAACAGATGAGTACTTTGTCCTATCTGTTTACTTCATAAGGGACTTCATATAGGATTGCATGAAAATTTTGAATGTAATATTAAAAGTATTTAAAGCAGCCATTTTTAACTATTAGTTATGTGGGTGTTTATTTTCTCTCATTACCAGAAAAAAATGTATTCTTTAAATTGGCATCAGGACAAATTCTGGATACAAACTTGTTACTTAACAATATAAGTAACTACTATGGCACTATCAAACAGCATTCTAAATAATTTCCTTTTCTTAAATAGTTTTCTGAAAGATTAAGTGGAAAATCCAAAAAGATCCATAAAGGAGTTTTACTTGTGAATTATCAATAGGTTTTAATTTCTAAATGTCAAACTATATCATGTTAAAGATATTCCAAGTGTTCTTTAAATAAACCAGAGTAGTCCCAGCCCAAGGCAAACTGGCAGAGTTTGCAGTGGTGCGAGTGGCCTCTGTTCCAGAACCCCGCCCATATTCAGTTCCTGGTAGACATGAACACAAAGGCAAAATAGGATCTCTCTAAAATAGGTCTTCCAGATATTCTGAAGTTTAAGGAAAAAATAAGTTTCCACTCAAGATTCACAATGAGTCCTTCAAAGTGTAAGAGGGTGGTCCTCAGGAAAGGGGAGTGTCCCAGAACCCCACCCCTACCTCAAGCCAGAGAGATCCAAGACACCTAGCACTCAAAAGTCCCTTTTAAGCGCACAGGTGAGAACCTACAGACAGGCACCCCATTTATATCAGGGCTGCCCTGTAACAAAAGGTCACAACAAACTAACATCAAATCACCCTTATGCTTTAATGAAAACCTGCAGAAAAAATGAGGGGAAATATAACAGTCAATGTTGATAATTTACTCATGCACATGACTGTGAGTCATATCTCAAAAACAAGTCATAAAAATATAAATTTCCAAAACACAGAACAAAAATTCATTAGATTCCCAAGTACCTGGGGAACCCAGATTGATAGAGATGGTTCTCTACACTCGCTGGAAAGTCAACAGAAGTCAATAAATGTGACATATATTCCTTGCCTTAACAAATACTGGACAAAGTAACCAAATTGAAGTTATGAAAAGTATCTTGTTGCCATGAATTCTCTTTAGGAGGCTAGTTCTATTTACACTTAGAGGAATTATAATGGAGATCTTAAAACTGCAAGATACCAAGTAGTTTTTCTTCCGAATGGCTTCATTAGATAGTAAGAGTCCTAACACACATATAGCTCAAAGATAGAGTATACACGGAAAAGTTTCCAGAAAGTAGAGGAATGATTACATTTTCAGGCCATTATTTACTCTGTGAAGAAATAAAAGAAGGAAAAAGGCATATCAAGTAAAAGTCTAGGAACTAACAGCCTAAGGCGCAGAAACCCAACAAGACTGCAGCTATCCATTACATTTAAATTAAATCTTTCCATCTCTAAACACATTCAATGAACCAATATTTAAATGGAAACTTTAGCATTCATATATTTAATGTCCAGAAGGTTAAAGGGATTAAGTTGGGTGTACTTTGAAAAGAGCTGCAGATCAAATCCAATCTGTATGAGAACACTTATATAATGACCAAATACTCCATAAAAAAAATCTTTAAGAACAAGGATTTCCACCTGGATTCTCTCTCCCCAACCCCCAAGGGTTAAAACAATCAGTTCACATAGACACGCAGTTCCTGTAATGCATACAATTAATTAAGTGGTTATAATTCTATTTACTCACCCTCCTAACAGTATCTGTGGCTGGCTGGATTCATTTGTGATGCCAAAGACATCAGGAATTAAATCACCATTGAAACTGGAGAGAAAACATTAAGCAGTTACTTTATTAAATTCCCACTTCTAACTTAGCTCTGAAAGAAAATAACCTCTGCGAGGTGTGGTAGACATTACAATGCTCACCAGGACCTGCTGCAGTCAATGAAATGTCAGTAGAAGTGACATGTGTCACTTCAGGCCAAAGTGCTTAATTTTTCCAACTGGACCCTCTAAGTCCTCCTTAAGTTTGTCATGGCAATGAAAAGAACACTTGTCTCCGACAGGCCAGGGATTCCCCAGATGACAGGGTCTCTAATAAACTGACTCTGAGAGATGGCACAGAGCAGAGTGTATCATTGACCCACAGTGGCTTGTATGAGCAAGAAATAAACATTCGTTGTGAGGTTTTGGAGTTGTCTATGACCAAGTCTATCCCTGAGGCCTAAGAAGGTTATACTTACTTCAGAATAACAACCAATTTGTTAGATGGGCTTAGGGGAACTAACCCACAGAAGTAACCTCTTATGTAAAAATTTATACTGGCCATTGAATATTATAACACCAATTTAACAATATGCAACAGTGAAAGAATTTAAGCTCAGAGACTCTAAGAAGATTGATCCATGGATTTTTAGCTCAGACTTCTAGTGGCCACTGGCCTATTGATGAGGCTGAATTTAAGGACTGTACAAAAGGCATCAATGGAAAGAATGTGGTAGTATATTGCATCAGTTGTCAAAATGATACCTACTCACTACCAAAAATCCTGACAGAATTTGGATTAAATTTATCCTGGTACATGAGTCTATTACGTGGAAATAAATAGAACACTAAGGAAAAGTTGTAAAAAAGAATAAATGTTTCTCCTTCATATAGAAACCTTTCTAAATCTTTGAAGGGGCCCTGTCCCCTTTATATCTGTCAACCAAGCATGAATAGCTTTATCCCAAAACAGTTATCTTCATTCTTTGAGTAATGACATGGCAAGCATTAATACAGTTACACAATGGGAATATTCAAACAAAAACACAAAGTTCCTCTTTCCAAAATACTGAATTCATTTTTAGTTTTCCTCTATCATGGCAAATAAATATCATATAGTTAAGACGACAGGCCCCTAACAGCTACATAGGGAGAATAAATTTAGTGTCAACTCTACTTAGTAAAGTAACTTCATATGTGAAAAATTTATGTTTAAGTATAAAAAAATCAAAGGAAAGGAAGTACATACTTACTCCATAATTAATGGTTCATCTTGAAAAGTCCTATTGAGTATGGTCATATTGTTAGGATCTATAAAGAAAGCAAATATATAACTAAGCAGCCATTTTATGTTATTGTTGATAGTTACACTGAGGGAAAATTTTTTTTAACTCTTTTCAAGTTCATCTCTAGTTCTAGCTATTACTAATAATGAGACACCATAAATCTAACTTAGATGTCAGTTAATAAGCAAAATAGGTAAAGTAGCTTTATTTAGTGAAGGTCTTCAGTGAAAACCAGTATTACAGTAATGTTTCTTTTGCAGTTTCAATCTAAAAATCTCTTAAGCAGATCTTCTTTAAGTAAAATTTGGCACTAGAGAGATTGACAATTAAGGTTTTTGTGTAAAGAACTACCTGATTCTTAAAATGTCCATGCTTCTATACAAAAAGTGCTTTTCACATGGCATTACTCTAGATACTTAGTAACTGAATGAACTTGAAGTACTGAGATTACTGCCTATATTCCCAAACGTTTGCATCCTCTCTACCTCACCTTAAAAGATGACTCCATGAGCAAAGGTTAATTGGCTTTTCAGGTAAGACTTGCCTGCATAAGGTAGACTGGTTCGCTAATAATTTTTTGTGCTGTCCTGTATTGGGGAGACCAGAAACCACACAATAGCACTTCCAGATAGCCTTGCAGCTGAGAGCTGAATAAAATGGAAGCCTTGCCTATCAGGTACACTGTGAATGTTGGAAGGCAGAGAAGTGAGGTGAAGGCTATGCTTCTGCTACTTCTTATATTCTGATCATTCAAGTTTTTTTTTTTTTTAAAGATTTTTTTTTTTTTTTATTTATACATACAAGCTGGGGTACAGGCCAGAGGCGTGGGGCAGCAAGAGGGTTCACCAGAGACAGAGTGGGGAGCAGAACAGGCAGATCAGAAATACACTGCTGAGGGGAGCAGCGGGCAAGGCAGGAGAGGTCTGCTGCACCATGTGGGAATCTCCCCGGCCGGGCGTCGAACTCGCGTCGCCGCTGCCGACAGCTCCACAGCGCAGCGCTCAACCGCTGCGCCACCGGGGAGGCCCCTGATCATTCAAGTTTTAAGTATCAAGTGGTGAGGTGCAGGAAAGGACATCCAATATGCTGGTGAGAATCTCCGCAGGTAGTGTCACTCTGGCAGTTGTTATATAACTGGTCACTTTTTTTTTTTTTAACTTTTGTGTAGAAGAACTGAGGTACAGGCCAGAGGTGTATGTGTGTATGTGGGGGGAGGTGAGGATAAGAAGATTCACCAGAGCCAGAGTGGGGAGCACAAGAGGTGGGTTTACTGAAATACACTGCTAGGGGAGCACTGAGTGAGATAGGAGAGGTCTGCTGAACTATATGTGGGTTAGCTCCCTGGCTGGGGATACATCTCAGGCCATAGTGGTGACAGCACTAAGACTTCAGCCCTAGACCACCAGGGAGGCCCTGACTACTTTCTGATAGTAAAAAGGCAGCAGCTTTCCGGAAAGCTTTGGGGGAACTGTTCCCAAAAGTTCTTTCATCCACAATCTCGATTTGGTAAACCACAGAAATCCTTCAATATAATATCTCTCTTCCTAATGGAACAAGAGTGAATTTTATTCTCTGGAATTGACCCCAAATCAATTCTGAGTTGAAAAATAAAAATCAGAAAATGTATTTTCTAAACTGTTTTTACAATTACTGGCACTCAAGAACTGCATTTTCAAACTGATTTCAGAACAGTACTTTTGTTATATTTACCAGGCATATTTTTCTTTTAATATTCAATGACAACTATTAAAAACTCTTTAAACAAATTCACCTAATGTTTGATTCTGTCCCCAGAAGATAACAGCTCCCAATTCACTGCTGGCATGATTTTTGGGAAAATATGTGAGAAGTACATCCATTTGTGAATCTCCATCATAATCTCCTGGGACCACACTTGTTATCAATGAACTGTGATTCCTAAAAGAAAAGCATTTCAAGACATCCAGTTGCATTGTAATAGAAAAGGACCTTTCTATATTTGTATCGTACAAAAAGATTTTCAGTGCAAAATTCAAAGTTTTATATAACTGATTAATTTCATTATCTCTTTTAATACCCAATCATCTTTAATGTGTGTAGATCCTCTTTGGTCTACAAAAGAAGTTAGAATGAATACAGAGTAGTTTTAAGAAACAAGATCAATCTAAAATATGACAAGGGAAAAGTCAGTTTTATGTTTAAGCACATTTAGTTCTTTTGGCAAGTATGCAAAGATATTTGGATTATGTTTATAACAAAGAAAAGTACATAACCAATTGCCAATGCAGCAAGGAATATCACTGTCATTTTATCAGCTGAAAGATCTTATTTGAAAAATATTTAATTTTTGATTTTAATGTCGATGAAAATTTTATAATGAAACTAAGCAATCATTTTATTTCTGAAAGCTAGCCAAGATATCACAATGGAAAATAAGTCCTTTTTATCAAACCTGGCAAAACAACAACAACAAAAAACTAGCTACCAAAACATACACAGCTAATTTTACATTCTTAGTAATAAAATAACTCTAAAATTATATATGTTAACCATAAGGACTCAAAAAAATATTGTGGAGTTTTGTTGTAACGCTGTCTGAGTGAACAAACCACAAATAGGCCTTCAATTCAATTTATATTTAATTCTACTTAGAGCAAATAGCAAAACAGTATGTTTCCAAGTAGACTATGGATAATCATTTTCTAAATGACATCAAGAATCTAAATATATAGATACATAAATTTTATTTAAAGTGAAAATGAGAAAAACACTAAAAAGATTAAGCATAGTTAAAAAACAAGTTTTTTTTTACAATACATCTACTTATTACATCTCATTCAGATATTATATCAAGTATTTAAAAGTTGTCTGATAATTTAAGTTTCAATACTTGAAAAAAGGTATTGTTATTCTCATTGAATGTACTAGGAAACTTGAGGCTTACTTTGATTAAACTGCTTACATCATTAAACTGCTACTTAAATGGAATAGCTAGAATTCAAATTCAGTGTTGACCTGTAAACTGATTCTCATTAAAATAAAGTATTTTTGATAATGCTAGTTTCTTCCAAGAATTCCAATAATACTTTAATCTTTCCATGAAAAATACCTGGTCTTTAGAAAACAATATAGTAATTGTACATGCTATTATGTAGCAAATTTTATCTAATATGTACATATGAATGAGTATGCACAAATGTATATCCAGTAATACACAAGTATACGTGCACACACACATACAGTGATAAATATCACACATATCTGCCCAAATACATTCACAATTTCCTGCCCCCTTGCTTCTTCAGCAGCAAAGTCAAGGGTCTGGTTTCAGGTGGGGTTTGGTTTATTCTGTTTGGTTTTGTTTCTGTTTGTGGTGGGTGGATCATTGCTGTTTTAGATTATGTTTCTTTTGCTACCAAACAGTCATACATAACTTTCATTGGATGATGAATTATGAAATTTAAGAGTCAAAAAAACAGAAACAGCAATAAATAAATAAATAAATAAACAAGTACATTCATGATTTGGGTGCAAGAAGTACTCTGAAACAGACAGAAAAATATTATAAAGGGTTAGATGGGTTTATTCCTACAATTGCCCAGAGTATTGTTGTAAAAATGACACATGCATTTATATCCTCTTTCACAGAACCCAATAAAATCATACCAGAATGGATTTGTTCTTAAAAAAAAAGTATAACTCTCAAACACAAAGAGATCATGAAAGGAGATAGCAAGTGTGGCACTAACTGACTTAGCAGGACAAGGAAATAATAAAGATAAAGTGCCTGGAGAAAAATGCTACAGAAGGAAAGTTTGTTGCACTGAAGAGCCTCTGAGAGGCTCTGAATCTGGAGTTAGAAGAAAGAAGTGAAAGAGAAGAGTGAGGCACAAGGTTGAAAACAGGTTTTAATTAAAAGTCTGTCCCATGGTATGGTTCTTACTCCTCTTGTCTGGCAAGGCAAAAACCAACAGCTAGTTTCTGGGTGTTTTCAGGCGTGAGAGGTTTAAGTCACAGAGGAAGGTTTTGTCCTTGGACTAAAAATAAGAACTAATGGAAAAATCTACCAAAAGGAGAAATCAGACTCTTACCCCCAGCTTGCCCTAATTCCTAGGAAGGCAGGCATCCAAGAACATACCAGAGGGAGAGAGCTAGGAAACATGTTCCACCATGCAGTCCCCAATTAGCCCCTTACTGTCTTACTCTTAAATGTTAGATAACTGCCCTTTTGAAGAAAACTAAGAATATTAAAGAGAGTAGAAATAAATAGTAATAATATATCTCAAGAAAAAAAGATACTAGAGGAAACAGAAGAAAACTTCAAAACTACATTTGAAGACATAAGAGAAGTGTATGACCACTAAAAAACAAGCTAACAAAACTAAAAACCAGCCTGTTAATAAAAAAGCACAGTAAGAGAACAAATCTTTGAAATAAAAAAAAATATGCTAGATGACATAAAAAATATTAACAGAAGGACAGACCAGGCAGTCCATTAAACAACTGACAGGAATCCCTAAAAGGATAGGAAAAAAATTACCAAAGAAATATTATAAGAACATTTCAAAATGTCTTCAAGAACAGAAACTACCAGGTTGAAGGGCCCTGCCTAATGTCCAGCATAATAATTGAAAAATAACCTACACCATAACACATTTTCATGAAATTTCAGAGCAAAAGGAATAAAGAAGAAACCCTAATACCTTCCAATGTCAAAAATAAGACAAGTCATATTTGAAGCACTAGAAGGAAGAATAGTATTAGACTTTAAAATAGCAACCCGTGAAGCAAGAAGACCATAGGTGAACCAAATATTAACAATGAGTAGAAAAAGATTTTGGATGTGAAAGGGCATACCAAACATCCTTTCTCAGGAGTCTCGCAAGGATGCACGCCAGTGAAGTGATGAAGAAGGGAAGAACAAAATGGCAACAGGATCCAAGAAATAAAGATCAAACAAAGGATAGCAAAGGGAAAGTCCACAAACAGTAACTCTGCAGCAAACTGAGAGAATGAATCCAGACTGAGTGCAGAGGACTCCATGGGTAAAATAGAAATGCACACTAGGTGTATAGCAGAAACGAATGGATTCCCTGAAAATAAATTAAGGGTGTGTACACAAAAACTATGCAATTTACTTTTTAAAAGGCAATAATTTACCCAGGAGGGAAAAATTATACAGAAACAAAATACTGTATACTTGGATCTGATATATACAGAATCTACAGGCAAAATGGAAACAATTTACTGATTTAGCTAAAAATATAACTATATCTAATTTATGGAGATAAGTTAAAGATGCTAAATCCTTATCAAAGCTAATAAAAAAATCCCAGAGATGAAGATAACTCAAGAAATTACAGGGTAAAAAGTTATTGTAAAATATGTAAATAAAAACCAGAAGAAATAGCTAAAAGTTTTCAAAGTGGCCATCCAGAAATGTGAGAGAGGGAGAAGAGAATGGAGAAGAAAAACTTGTTTTTTACTTTGAAAAATATACTAAATGAAACAAAAACAATAGTTTCTAAATTTTAAATGTATATAAACATTAATCAAAGGAAAAGAAATTGGGATTTTTTTTAACTTTCTGAAGTTAAAAAAAGGCCTTTACATGCCATATATTTCCTTAATGTTTAATCTTCCTAGAAAACCACTTGTAGGCAGTTCATTTCTTATATATATTTATCAGCTTCATTCCCTCCTTACATGTGCTGACATTCAGTACCCAGGAACACTTCTCAAGAGGGTTAAGTTCCTGTTTATCCATTTTTAACTTTGCTCTCAATGTTCTAACACAAAGCCAAATTTTTAAACATATGTCTGAGTTTAAATTATTATTCGCCCACGTGAGGACTTAAAAAAAATTTAAGCAGTTTCTTAAGTAATCTCTTATCTTTCCATATACCAATTCATCCTGCACAGGATTAACAAGAAAATCAACTTAAAATAAAATATTCATCATCTTTCCATCAAATAAGAACCTGTAATGATTCCCAATTTTTTCAAGGGGTTGAGTTCAAACTCTTTCTGATACTGATAAAAATTCCTGTCCTGCCCTGATCTCACCTTCCAAGTCTATAACTCTCCAAAGCGAATGCTTTTCTCAGTCAGGCAAATCTTCCTGCCTCCTCTTCACAACATGCTGTTTTTAAGACCATATCTTGTTAGTGCTATGTCCCCAAACTAGAAATACTTCACTTAAATTTTATTTAAGGTAAAGCTCAAGTCCCATGACTTTCTAGAAGTTGCCACTGTGAACCAGACAGCAAGCAATCCTTGCTTCTGTGTCTCATTCAATGCCAGTCATAAAAAAGAAAAATATGAACTGTTACTTCAACACTTGAAAACAGCTTGATTCGAATTTCTTCAAAAAAAAAAAAAAAGAACCTTAAAAACTCACCACCACCAGTCAACAAGCTAAAATTAGAACAGAGGTCACCAACGTTTTCCCTCCTAAAAGCTACTCTCTCCTACCTCCCACAAAACACAGTTGACCAGACGAGGCTGTGAGTGAGTTGCTCCCACAGGCATACCGGGGATGAGTGAACATCCCCAATGCACTCAAAGAAAGCTTATTAGACTGCATGGGAGTGAAGCGCATTTATGCAGGAACAGACCAGAACCAACTCAGATTGATTTCATAGTTTTTTTACTACTAATCACTTTTTACTACTAATTACTTGCTACTTCATGGCTAATGGGTTTGTGGCACACCACCATAGTCAAGTAAAACTGATTTAAAAAATAATCCCACTTCATACCACATATCCATTATTACCACAATAACTAGTGTTTTACAGAAACAAATACATTTGTACTTACTTCAAAGACACCTTTACTTTGGGTTTAAAATAGGGCACGTTCTGGTCAGCCAAAAAGACAATTAAGTCATTTCCTAAAAAAGGGCGAATACGTCGTATTAGAAAAATGTTTCCTGTAAGACATCTAAACAGTGGTTACAAGAAGCTTTCTAGCAGTGTTCTCAAGAAGGTAACTTTTATTTTACTCCAGCTCACCCACCCTCTCAAGGCTACCACTCATAATGGAATGGGATTCCTAACAGTACATCACAAATTTATTGTTCAAAGAAGTGGGGAAACAGGAAGGATGTACATAGAAAAATGTAGCTGATCAAGATAAATTGCAGCCAATAGCTTCTGTCAGGAGTCAGATCAGCTGAGTTAGAAGACTCTAACTTACATGCCAAGTCTTATCTTCCCTAAACCTAAAACTGCAGCCCCCATAAGGTTATTTTATCACATAGATGCATCATAGCAAGGACACAGGGACTTCTACTGGAGGCATCTGACTAGTAGCAAGGATGTGATCATGAATTTAAGCAGAAAAAGCCGAATCCTCCAAGAACCTCTTTTGTGGTTCCCATGGAATAATCACTCAGGTCAATACATTCCTGGAGCTCAAGGAGTGCTCATTGGGAGTCTTTGGAATTAGTCATCAACCACAAGATCAAGTTAAGAGGAGAGTCTCTATACCTAGTCTAGGTGAGTAGCTACAGGCGTGGCGGTGTGTGCCCTCCTTGGGATTCAAGGAGTCATACAACGACAGGAAAAATATCCATGGCCCACAGACTCTGGGATCCCGGCAAGGGCCCCCAAAAATCTGGGCCAGGATCCTGTCAGACCGGCTCTCTATAGGGCTTCATTTCCTTCCTTCACCGTCTTAACTTTAAACAGTACTTGGCTACTGGGTAGTACCTGGGTACTCAAGAACACTAAGATTCTCTAATGCCACTGTCAGTATCAAGATTTACAGAAAAGTTTATTTAACCGTGTTCGAGTGAAGAACACTTTGACAACTTACAGCAAGCTGAGGTTTGGAAGACTATGGTGGAAGACTAGGTTTGGAAGACTATGGTATGTCAACCTACAGTTGACAACCTCAACAAGCTGAGGTTTGGAAGACTATGGTGGTGACAAAAGTGAGGAAGGGTCAGGTGGACACAGAAGACTAGTCTGCTCAGGAGAGAGAAGAATGTGCAGTTTGAGAATTGTTTCCTAAGAAGACACTGGGTTTATCTGTGGTTCCTGCAAAATGCTGTTCAGGGAGTGTTTGGGGCTTTGGGAGGGCACAGGAGCTTCCAAGAAAGCTGGGACCTAAACAAAGGGGGATGGGGAGGGGTTGAATTAGGTAAATGAGAATGCAGGGAGATGAAACTGTCAAGAAACACCTTTTCCAATTCATCAAAGGGGGAGGACAATTGGAAGAAGTAAAGCTGAATGGAATGGAAGGGCCTTGGGAGAGAATGCAGAGGCAAGCTTCAAAGACTCCTGGGAATAAGGAAGGACTTTGGAAGGCAGGTTACCCCATGGGGAGGAGAGGGTGCGTGGGTGAAGACCGAAGGCGTCTCAAGTAAAAAAAAAATTTTTTTTTAATTTAAAAAAAAAAGGAAAAACCACTGGTGTTTCTAGGGCTTGGGGGATAAGGAGGCTGATCAAACTGTGGGGTGGTCAGGCCAGGATCTGGGATTGGAAAAAATGGAGAAAAGAAGCAAGCTGTCAAGGATGCTGGAGATAGAGACAGGGCTGGGAGAGGAGGGCCAAGGAAGGCAGGAGCACCGGCCATCTCGGCCAGGGTGTGGGGAACACCGGGAGAGGCACAGGGACAGCGGACAGAGGGAGGGCCGGGCCAGCACTGACTTTCCCGCAGCACGAAGAGGTCCGTCTGCTTGTCGGAGTTGAGGTCCCCGAAGGCCGCCAGGGTGCCCCAGGCCTCCGCCCCAAAGAGCTCGGCCGTGACGTTGTGCAGCGCCCGCGCCGGGACCGGCCCGACTCCTAGCAGCGCGAGCCCCCCCAGCAGCGGCGCCAGCAGCACCCAGGAGCTCGGCAGCCGGCCCGCCGCCGCCATTGCCGCCCCTCGGCCCCCGCCCGCCGGCCCAGTGCCGCGCTTGACGGCAGCCGGAAAGCACCGTCCCGCCGGCCGAGAGAGAAGGCGCTGAGCCGGGAAGCTGGGACCCGCCGCCGTCTACACCCCTCCGCCTCTCCCCTAGGGCTGCCTCCCTGGCGCCTGGGAGGCCGCGGAGCTCGCTGCAGCCGCCCTGCGCTCACTTCCGGCCGGCGCCTCCCGACACTGTCGCGCGGGGGGCGGGGCCGGCGGCGGCGCTGACAGGCGGTCCCGGGGGCGGTGGCCCAGGCGGCGGCCCGAGCGCGATGGCGGGGGCGGCGGGGCTCGTTGCGGAAGAGAGCTGGAAGGTCTTGGAGCGAAGAGCCCGGGCCAAGCGCTCAGGTTTGGCTGGCCGGGGCGCCACCCTTACACTCTGCACCGTGGCGGGGGAGCTCCCCCTCGAGAGCCTTGGCGGGAGGCATCTAGGGGGTCCTGGGATGAATCTGAGTCCGCGTGCTTTCCCGTTAGAACACAGGAGTTAGAACACAGGCGGTGGCCCAGGCCTGCCTCCTGATGTCTCCCCTGCACTTTTAGCAGTTAGGTGGTGCCCTCAACTTAACTCCGTGTGTGTTCCCCAATGTTGTTTCCTGTGTATTCACTCACAGAAAGCAGGTGGAGGTGTCAACTTCAGCTAGAGTCTACCTTCTTTGAAATCAGGCTGCGGCCACATTCCTGGGAAAGAGAGTGACCGCCCGGTGTATCTCCTTTTCTAGTTAGACAGCTTCCTTACAGATGACCACGATCTGGCCCTAGAGAACTGGCTGCTGCTTGTTGCCTTATTTCGTATGTCCTTTTTATTTTCCTCGCACATTCCGAGCCCTAGCCAGTTATCTATGTGTCAGAAATCCAAGGGGAACAGGCCGCAATCTATGCTCACAGTGAGCATAGATAGATCTCAGAAGGAAGCGGGCCCCTTCCCTGGCCCTGTTGTAGCTCCCAAGTCTGAGGCCACAGACGTCAGTAGACGCTGTGCAGGCACCAGTCACAGTTAAGTGTCCTGAACTGACTTACTCAAATTGCAAAGTCATGACTCTGAAGTTAGTACTTGTGGCTGGTAATTCCTCTGAAAACCAGGATTGAAAATTTATCTTCTGGCTGGCTGAATGTAATCTTGAACAAAAAGTGTACCTATAAATAGGAAAGATGGAAGAATTTCCCTTTAAAAGATTTTATAGGTAGATGCTAATGTCAGTCTTAGTAATCTAAGGAGACTGAAAGGCATCACCCTAGGAAAATTAACTCTGTACTTACATTGATATGAAAAGATTTTTTTCTTGGCTAATATGCTCCCGTTATGTTTTGGATTTCGATTTATGATGGTCCTGTCTGTTGTGCACTCTGCATTTTTTTTTCCTAATTTAAGAAACTACTGAATTTTATGAATCATACAGGGGGAGTTCACCCAATCTCTGTTGCTAATGTCATTGTTTTTAAGCTTAAAAAGAAAACTTTTGCATGTACTTATATATAGGACTATAGCAAAACTACCACAAAAATGTGAGAGACGTTTTAAAAAAGTAGCCCTTAGTATATTTTAGAATCGATACATTTTACTTGAAGTAGTCACATAATATTTTGTTCCACGCTGTTTCTTCAAATTACCATATTGAAATATTTGAGTTGCCCACTAACAGTGTGGCTAAGCTATAAATAGTGTTGTTGACTTGATAATATCTGGTGAAAAAAAGTAACTTGAGTTTTCTTGCAGGGGACTGCCCTCAACATATATTTTTACAACATTTCTCTTTTTCCTTTAATAAGCACATAGAGTTTATTTTCTTCCCCAGTCCTTATTTTCTCTGAAATGCATGTTGTAACAGTAAGCTTGTAAAACTTTACTTCTCTTTCTCAAAATAGAAGCTGAAAAAAAATTGAATTTTTTCAAATTCTATTTAACTGTTGTTGGATGCAGTCACTGAAATCCAGTTTCAATGCGCAAAGTAAAGTGCACTATATCACGTTGGCTAGTCCTATTTGCTTACATCATAGTAGCAAAAGTGATACTCATTGAAGTCATTTCTCCAAATTAGTAGTTATGTTGAGGTTTCAGAATCTGTAACTGAAGTGTGGACTATACAGCTTCTTAAGTGAATCATTGGCTTTCTATATCATTAGACTCAATCAACCTGATTCTGTTTGTTATTTTAGAAGAATGTATCTATGAACTGAGCTTTGTTTGAAACTTGGACTAACCTGACTGATAGAGACTCCACGCAAAGTTCTGAGCATTGTTACATAGTAGCATAGTCACTTCACTGCTCTACAGCTGGTCGCTGTTCTTATTGTAATGTTTGATAAGTGGATATTATGTCTTTCCTGCCACATCCTTGTAAGCAAATGTAATTTATCAAAGCAAAGAAAATCAAATTTTCAAGCCATAAAAGAGAAAATAAAATTATAATGAACCACAATTATTGCCTTTGTTGCACACTGCATCATGTTAATAACTACTCACACTGCTTTCAATTAATCTAATGCTGATTGCTTCTAACCTTCACTAAACAGTTTTGAAAATTGCTGTAGTTTAGCCTGCGTCGCTTATGATTAGAGTCAACAATTTGAAATGGCCAACTCACCTGATGCAGTCGTCTCTTCTCAACCAGCTTTCTTAAGGTCTGGTAAGTGTGTAGACCCCAAAAGGGTCATTTGGTAATTTTAAATACCTTTGTTTCTGAAGAATGAAGTCACCATATATTTTAGTTTTATTTCCTTTTTGGTGACCCAAGCCTGAGCACCATTTCTGTTACTGTAGGCTCAAGTTTGGACTGTGTGGTGAATATAGCCAATTGTCGTGTTGTGTTGGGCATGAGAAGGCAGAGTAGAGCCCCTGTCTTGACACTTGAAAGCTATTGACACAGTTGAGAACTGTGTCACATGGGACATAAAAATGCTTCTTAAATGATTTTTGTCTTTTTGCCTGATGGAAATAATGTCTGTAAATTTTGGTTGGTCGTCCCATCATTTACTGTTCATCAACACCCTGTGAAGTAGAACTTTTATATATGTTCCATAAAAAGCAAAGGGACGACCCTTAGAGGTGAAGCAACACTGTTATGTCTCAAGGCCCTGGGCTTTACTCTCCATTCCATGGCTTCTTGGTGTAAGGGCTGGAGGAAATATTGATGCAGTTGCTCTTGGACTTTTATATTGGTGAGACCCTCTGCAAACTGAATGAAAGTTGTGGAAGTATTCCCCAGTGAGTTACTAGGATTTTGCAAACAATTTCAAGTTAGTTCATGAGTATAGGGTAAACCATGTATGGATTCCCATTAGGAACTCTGACTTTTTGGGAGAAAGGGGTTTTGTTAAGTGGTCACAGAACTGATATGAAGTCTTTAGGGCTTCTTTCTGTGGTTTGTGACATTTCTTGGGCTATCAATCTGTTCTATGTGAGAACATTCTGGCAGAGGCCTGTTGCTTTGTCTATAATATGTCTTAAGCAGAATATTTAAGCTACCAGGCCTCACTAATAAAGAAATGTGAGATAACCCCCTCTCATGCTGTAACAGTGATGACACTTCCTTTTTGGGCTTACTATAACCAGAAGTGGTCCCTTCTTTTATTTCCATCATATTTCAAGTCATACTTTGGTCAGATGGAGGAGGAGAGTCTTAAAGAAAATAAAAAGGAAAAAGCTTAGGGAAGAAGCATACTCATAGAAGAAAACAAAGTTTGTACATTAAGTAATAAAAATGATACCTTTTAGCTAAATGACAAAAATTGTGTATTATATGTGGCCACTTTAATTTTTGAACTGAGAGAACAAGAGGATATATATCTTTGGACTATGTTTTCTTTCTTTTAAGCACCAGGCTCAGTTTTCCATTTTAGCTTTCCTGATAAGGGCGGGGTACTTTATTCAGCACTCGCAAACTCCTGCATCTTTGGCAGTAGAATGCTAAAGATGTGCGTCTGTGTATAAAAGTCTTGAAAATTTCAAAATTTAATAACTTTAACATTACATGGAATGTTTGAAGGCATATGCGAGCTGCTTTTCTAGTATTGTATTATTAAATTGAAATAGAATGCCCTGAGAAACAAAATAGAAAAATAGCAAACTTCATTGTGATAAGCCATTT
Organism: Scalopus aquaticus; assembly: GCA_004024925.1. Taxonomy (NCBI): domain Eukaryota; kingdom Metazoa; phylum Chordata; class Mammalia; order Eulipotyphla; family Talpidae; genus Scalopus; species Scalopus aquaticus. The sequence continues at coordinate 25,355 of PVIJ01006727.1, forward strand.
TAAAGAGTGAGTCCTTATAAATTATTTTGCATATTTCCACTTTTGGGGGGATTCGTTTATTCAAAACTTACTAATGACTATATTTATTAAAATAATAAACACTCAGTGGTTTGCCTTTATGTATTATTTATTAATTTGAAAATGCTGCATTTACATTAGAGATCATTTGTTTTCCACTATTATAGTTCCTTAAACATTATCATCCTAGAAGCTTGTTTTATAGTATAATTTCTCTTAACAATAATTTAAAGCATGTTCTGGGTTCACAGCTGAGCTTTTCTCTGGTACTTTGGGCTGGAATCTATCCAATACTATCAAAAATGAAAACCAGTATTTTGATTTTGGAAAATTCGTTTTCCAAATTGGAAAATTTATGCATTTTAACCCTTTTTGTTCCTCCTGGATTTGTCTGTACTCTTTATTGGATTCAGTGTGTCCTGCATTTCTAGGTGTGCATGCTTGACTTGGGCTGACGATTACTCTGTCAGTGTGTGCTGTGGTTGAATATAATTTCTTTTGTTTTCATTGCTTGAATTCAAAGAGAGATCTAAATGTCTCTCTGTCCAGATTTTTCTTTAAGAACTTTGAAGTAAAATATATAAGACACTGAATTTATGGGCAAATTCAGCAACCAAAATTAATCAACTAATTATTAGGGGAAAAGTGTAACATTTAGTATCTCAGATTGCTTTCATTTCTCATGTGACTACTACAGTTACACAGGCAATATATTAGGTTAGCTAAGTTTCTCAACTACAGCAATCATATTGGCATTATAGTTCAATTATTTATAGTAATGGCTATAGCATTTTGCGATGAATAAGAAATGTTTGATATTTTCACTTTTATTCTTAGATGATTTAAAAAAGGTTTCTTTTTAAAATGAATAATTAGCTTATCTTTATTTTGGCTGCCTGAGTTTATCAACATGTGACTTGAGTAATTTTTGCTTTACCTAATTCTTTTTTTTAGGTTCTTTGATTTTCTTTTATTAATTTGATTTGATGGTTATGGCAATACCTGGTGAAGTTTTATGGTATATCCTGGGCAAAACTGTGACATGTTCTTCTTTTTATATACTTAACTATAGCAGCCTCATTTTCAGCTTAATTCAGTAGGGTTCTTGTGGCCTAAAGAGGCCATATGCCTGAGGCTCCTTGATTATTATGAGTTGTTTCCCCCTTTAAGAGCTTAAGGAAAGAATATAAATTTTGCGTTCTGCTGTACCAAAATAGAACCCTGGTCCTGTTGTTTAGTACCAGTTTGGTCTTGAGCAAGTTGCTTTATATTTTTGAGACTTGGCTTCCTTCTCTGTAAAAATAATGGCGGTAAAACCTACCACTAGGGATTCTTGTGAGGATTAAGTAAAATGTTATGTGCAAAACACTTTATATATAGTATCTGCCCAATAAATTTTAGTTATTTTTCCTAAAAATACATCTTTTACAATAATGCCAAAATGTACTTAAGAATAAGACTTATACAAACAGACATGGTTTCTTAACTCTTTCTCTCATTTTGATGTCCCTCAAGTGGCCATTCTATTAAGAAAACTTGTCATGTCGCTGCAAATTGCATGTGTTTATCTTTTTTGAATGCAGAATAGTATTCCATTGTGTATATGTACCACATCTTCTTGATCCAATCATCTATTTTTGGACATCTGGGTTGCTTCCATACCTTTGCTATTGTGAACAGTGCCGCAATAGATGGAATTAGAGGGGATCATACTCAGTGAAATAAGCCAGAAAGAAAAAGAAAAATATTGGTTTCACTTATAACAGGACTATAAGGAAACCAAACAGGAGAGAGACACTCAGTGGGGGAGGGGGGACGGGGGGAGGGGAGGATAAGGGCACAAAATGGAATAGAAAAGAACACAAGGGGCCACGGAGATGGATCACGGGTGAATTGGTGGTGGGTTACCCAAGGGGAATACAAAATGTAAAAGACATAAATAACAATAAAAATATATATAAAAAAAAGAAAACAGAAAAAATTAAAAATGGAAATACCATTTTATCCAACAGCTCCATTCCTGGACATCTATACAAAGAACATGCAATATCAACTCAGAAAACTGTATGATCTACAATATTTATGGCAGTGGTATTTACAGTAGCTAGGACATGGAAGCAACCAAATTGCCCACAGATAGATTAGATCAAGATGATGTAATTATTTCCAAACTACAGAATATTATTCAACTATAAGAAAAGACAAAATGTTTAAGGGAGTTATGTATAGTAAAACAAGTTTGAATGACAAAGACAAATAAATATTGGATATTTACATAGAAGATTTGACAAAGTAAAACTTTTAAAACTACGGTACTTTAATAAATGAAGTGAGGCTTCTGAGGCTAAGAGGGACAGAGGAAAGGAGAAAGGGTCAATATGGATATAAGGGTTGGTGATGGGGAAAAAACAAAAAAAAAAGAAGACTTGTCATACTAAAGTACAATGAACTGAATCAGATTATCTAGAATCTACCTTTCATTTTACTGTAAATTAATTTCCTTTTGTATCAGTCATCAGTTCAAATCTAAAGGGATTATTTCTCATGTTTTCATAGGAGCTTCTTTCTGACAGCAGGGAAAGCAGTCATTATTTTATAGACTGTAGTCAGAAGGTATTTTTGTCTTATTGGGTATGTAGTGAGTTCCCTTGAAGCAGGTTGGAATTTTCAGAAGCACTTGTAAATTGTATCTTGCTGGGAGCTCTGATCTCTCTTTACAAGGTCCTGGTCTCTAATCTTGTCAGATATAGGAAGTAGAGGCCATAGAATATAACTTAACTCCCATGGAATGAATCTGATTGACCTTAAAGCTTGCTCTCTTTCTCTGTCATTATCCTTAGCGAAGATGATGCTTCAGATTTTATGAAGAGTACAGCAGTATGTCTCATTGCATTAGATTGTTACAGAATACTCACATAGTGCATCCTAAAGCCCTTTTCTCTTTGCTGTTTTCTTTATCCCTGCTCTTCTGTGAAACCAGAGAAAGGTTAAGAAGAACTCCTCTGAAGTCCTGATTCTTATCCAGGTGCCTACGGAACATTTCTAACTGGATATATGAAGGGCATCCCCAGTGTAACCTGAGAAACAGAACTCTTACTTTGTACTCCTATTCCAACTCCAAACATAATCCTGCCTAAATCTATCTCGCAGCTGTTATTTTTCCAGGTGCTCAATTAAAAGTATAGAAAGTATTCCTCTTTCCTTCAACTTTTTAAATTCAGATCATTTGTAAATCCTTTCTATTCCATTTCCAAGAATGAATGCCAAAATATATCTATTTATTCTCCAGTTTTACTCCTTCCTCACTATCCTAAGCCACTTTCATCTGTGGTCTACACGACTGAAATAGCCTGGTTTCCTGTCTTCACAATCTTGCCTCACTGCCATCTATTCTCTAGCAGTCAGAAGAATCTATGTAAAAATGTAAGCCTTCATTACCTTTAGTGTAAAATGCACAGTCCCTTCATGGGCGAACCCTAGTCACTTTGCCCTTTGTCACCCTAATCTCCTTAGGGAGTTTTCCTTCCTGAACTGCCCTTCAACATACTTACTTTGGTCTTTAAAAGACACAGGCTGTTTCAGTTTAGGCTGTTTTTTGTAGCTATTTCCTCTGCCTGGGACACTCTTATCTTGCTTTGTGGGGATTTTACTTCTTTTGTTTATATTTTAAATTCTTTTCTTGAACTTAGCCTCCTTAGAAAGGCCTTTCCTGCCTACCCAACTAAATGACCCTTTGACATGGTACTCTTAATTTTAATTCTCTGTAGTGTACTTTTCATTATTCGATTTTTTTCTTAGCTTCTCTATGTGTTTCATATGAGAGAAGAGGCTTCATCTATTTTGTTCACCATTGCATCGTTACAGCCCCAAGAGTCCTGCAGCATAATTAATGCTCAATCAGAATGTTTTGAAAATTCTGTTTCTTATCACACTTGAGTCCCTTCTGTGCCTTTGAGTGATAGTGTCATAGCATGTTTAATGTATGGACTTATGACTCACAATTAGGTTCTAACCCCAGTAGTGATATTTATAAACTGTGTGAACTGCTTTTGCACTTAACCGTATAGTGACATAATAGTACATACCCATTATAAGTTCTTTTGTGAAGGTGAAATAATGTCTGTGAAATACCTACTGGTTGTAGTAGGGGTGCTAATAATTACAATGATGATTATAATGTTGATGATGACTGCAGTGACAACTATTTCAGCAACTAATTTTTATTGAGTACTTAATGTGAAACAAGTAGTGTTCTCAGTGTGCCTTACATTTAAATCTCACAACAATCCTATGCTATAGGTAATATTACTATCAATCTCTGTTGAAAAAATCAAAACAGAAAAAAAATAATAAAGTCACGCAGGTAATGAATAATATAGCCAGGACACAAACTCAGGCAGAACCACAGCTCCTAACTGCTGCTGCCGTCCCCATTTTCATATGCACAGTGACTACAATTCTGTTAATGAGTGAGAGTGATTATTTGCATCTTGGTGCACTTGGTGATTTTCTCTCATTCATTTCAAATTAACTAATGTTTATTGAACATGTGATTTCATAGAAAGTTTATATGATACTGATCTTAGCTCATAGTCTATGGAACTTTATGCAGACCTAGAGATGACTTTAGGATTTTGCATAGGTACATTATCTCTGTCTCCTGGACTCTTCCAATTGTTTTCCTTTTAAACTTTGCTACGTATTGCCATTACTTCCCATTATACTACCTCTCTAGCCTTCTCCACTCTACAAATGCCTGTCTGAGTGATTTTTCTAAAATAATGAACTGGCCTATCATTTCCTTGCTTTAAACCTTTTGTCAGCTCCCCATCTCCTGTAGAATGAAGGTGAGATATTGTGGAAGTCACGTTTAGCTGATGAAGAAAATAGGAGTCCGGTTTGAATTGGCAATGAGGTGAGTTTTAGGATAGGATCTTGGGGATAGGTAGAACTGGATGTTAGAGGAGCACCTGGAATACCAAGGACAAAGCATGATGAATAGGATTAGGAAGAGAGGATGACTGGCTTGGGCAGGGTTTTAGGAGCTTTGAAGATAGCTGAATTTTACTGTCTATGGAATGAAAAGCCATGGGATAGTTGAAGTAATAACATGTAAGGCCTGAGTAATTTTTTTTATAAAAGGTCCTCTGGCAACTATGTAGATATATTGGAAAGGGACGAGGAGGCAGGGAGCAGCCTAATGGCGCGTGCCATGTGTTGCATGCCTGTGTCTCTGTGTTTAATGCCCAGTGCCAGGCCATGGTATCTCAGCCCATGTTTGCCAATGCAGAGCTGTGAAAACTCAGATACTGACTGTCATTTAGAAAATGTGGTCACCTTCATTATTCTAATTAAATTAAAATCTATCTGCTATTTATAACATATTTGACTCAACATACTTCTAATATGTGGCCCAATTTAACACAGGAAAATTTGTTATGTATGAAATTTCATAAATTTATATCTTATTTTTAAATCATTGTGGTGATCTTTTAAAGTCTTTTTAAAGTGATAGGTAAATCATTCTACTTCTGATGCATAATCTGCAAAACCATACAAGGTGCTATTTTATCTTTTCTTGGTTTAGGCTGAAAGGTAGGTATATATGTATATATATATATATATATATATATATGGACATTTGATTTACCTGTTTATAGATAATGAGTTTGAGAAAGACACAAAGATTTTTTTGTTTGTTTTTATTGATAAATATTCAGTTAGTACATGTTTTTTGTGAGTTTGTGGGGGGGGGGTCTATTTTCCAATCCCTGAATAGAAAAAAAAAAAAAAGGCAGTTGTGACTGCATAGGTTATATATTTGGACTTGAAAAACTGGTAAATGTTTTCTAATAGTTGATTATAGTTTTCTATGATATGTTTTTAATAAGTGCACACTTGTTCTCATTTTTGTCATTTTAGACCTTGGCTGGCTTGATTAGAAATGGTTTTAAAAAGATGAAACATCGTTGCTTTTTAAAAATCGGCTATGTCCTTCTTATTCCTGTAGATTTCATTAGCTTTTTTTTAACTAACAGTGATCTGATTACTTCTTAGTCCTTTAAAATGAATTCTTCACTTATACTTTCTTGATTTCATAGCTGTTTTTTCAGCTCATATTTCACACATTTCTTGAGGAAGTTGCTTTTTATAGATGAACAGATATGGTGCATTAAGTGACTTCCAAAAACCATGGTGAGATTCTTCTTAAATATATAATTGAAATTGACCATTTTTATATATTTGGATTTTTTTTTCCCTTCACTTAGAAGAACTGGGTTGTAGGCTAGAGGTACAAGGGGGGAAGGAGGGTGGAGCGTGTGTGAGAGGATTCACCAGAGCCAGAGTGGGGAGCAGAACAGGTCTATTCACTGAAATGCACTGCTAGGTGGAGCAGTGGGTGAGACAGGAGAGGTCTGCTGTGCCATATGTGGGTTAGCAACCTGGCCCAGAATGAACTCAGGCCCCAGCAGTGATAGCACTGAGACTTAACCCCTAGGCCACCCGGGAAGCCTTTATATATTTTGCTGTATGTCTCCTGTTCTTTGTTGTCCTTCAGAATATACACCGTTACTTTTTAATTTGTTAGGAAGTCATAAAAATTTTTATCTTTAAAAGCTTGCTGTTGTATGTTCTCTTTATTATCAATAACTTCACACCATTTCTTTTGTCCTTCTTTATGGTCATTAAGATTCAAGTCTTATAGCTCAGTACTGAATTTTTGCATATAACTTAGTCAGTGGTCATGGATGAATGATTATCTTGTTATTTGGAGTATAGAAACTAAGTATAGAGTCTTACTGCAAAGCTGTAATTGTACACTGACAAGGACAGGCATGAGGTTCGGGACTGTATGGTTAAGCTTAGAATGGTTCTCCCTCACATATATGTGGGAGTACCCTCGTATCCAAGTTTAACAATTTCAGTTACCCATGTTCACCTGTGGTCCAAAAAATATGTACAAGATATATTGAGAAAGGGGGTGGGAGGAGTAGAGAGAGGGGAAACATATTCACATAACTTTTATTATATTATTATAATTGTTTCATTGTTAGTTATTGTTATTAATCTACTGTGGTTAATTTATAAACTGAAACTATCATCAGAATGTATGTAGGGCAAAACATATATGTTCAGTACTATATACAGGTTCAGACATTCACTGGGGGTCTTTGAAAATATCCCCCTGGAGATGGGACTACTCTGTTAACTTCTGTATGTTTTGAAAACAAACTCATTTCAGTTGCTTAGTGTGTATTTTTTATTACTTTTCTCTCTTCCTCCGGTTGTTGAACCCCTGAAGAATTTTCTGTTGTTGTTTTTTTTAAGGTGTTTACCTTAAATTTTTAAGCTTAGTCAAAAATATCTGCTCATTGATTAGAGTTGTAAGTCATCTTTATGTTAAGATGCCCCTGGCTTGCTGTGGCTTCTGTTAGTGGCTATTTTTTCAATGGAATTTTCAGCTTTACAGGGCAGCTTTTTGTTTATTTTTGTGATTTACGTCTGACTTAGGGTAGTTTCAGTCATATTTTTTTCCTGTTTTCTGAATATGTTTTTGTTGTGAATTTTCATCCGTATAGCCAAACGGCAGTTGTGCAAAACTAGCTCTTCAGAAAATAAGGGCAAGAACCTATATCTCTGAACTCACTGTTATCTTTGATTTTTAAATGTTATAATATAATCATTTGTTCATGTATTTCAAAGATAGAAATTTTGGGACATGTCTCAAATAGTAGCTCTTGTGTTTGTAGGAGTATATATATGTATAATTTGATAATAGACATTGCTGTCTTATTGTAGGTGGCCTTACTATGTTCTTTCTCTTTAAGCAAAAATAATAAATTTAATACATTTTGAACAACAGAGCATCCCATAGCTGAGTGATTTCAGAGAGGGTGGCAGTATCTGGTTTTGAGTTGGTGCTACAGATTTGGTTAGGGGAGTCCAAAGTGAAAAATCTGAATCTCTTAGAGAAAATACTCTGTGTATCATGAAACTTTGATTATGACTTAATATAGGAAGTACAGCCAGGACTAAACTGACTGACTTTTCAAACTTTTATACTCCTAAATGTATTTAAAAAAATATATTTTATTTAAAAAATATTTTAAAAATCTTATTTAAATATAATTTTATTTTCTATTATGTTAGGTATTGGTGGAGAGCATTAATCATTTCTAATGAAATTCTGCTTTGATTAGATTTTTTTTCATACACATTGAGCCTCTCAAATATGGCTGATATAAGCATATTGATTTTTAAATGCAAGACCTTTACGTTTTGTTTGTGTCGTGTCTTTCAGATGGTCTGATAATAAAATTTCTGTGTTAAATATCTTTAACATAGAGATACTTTTTTTTAAATTCACTTATTCTTGAGGGTATTTATCTTTGCTTTGTGGATTCTTTCTATGAGTTTTTATCTGCTTTATCAGTTCAGAGCTCATCATGTTTGGTTATGTTAACTTGTTTTCATGTTAATACACAATGAAGCTCAATTAATTTGTTATACCCACTTAATCCCAATTCTCAAAAGGCTTGTAGCTTTGATAATAATCATTTGCTCAATGACTGCAAGGATAAAAAAATATCCTAGCAGGATGTAAAGTTAATTATTATAATATGAATAAATAAAAAACTATTTGAGGATTGGAAATTATTACTGGACTCTTTTTCCTGATGTATTATACTATATGTTGTTGATATCTGTAACACAAAACATTACTGAATCTGTCTTTCCTCAGTCTCATTTGTCCTACCTTTTAAATTTTTCTTGACTATCCCCTCCCCTGTATATCCCTTCTGTCTAAATTTTAATACAAGGCCCTCAGATGTGTGTTTTAACCAAAACTGGACTATTATGCCAGGACTCATTACTTTTCTAGCAGGCCTTTACTCTGCCAACAGAGTTGTCTTTCTAAAGTTTGGTTCATAAAACACCCTTACTTAAATATCACCAGTGGCTCTCCATTATCCAAAGGATAAAATGCGTACCTGGTTATTGTTTTTCATCATCCTCTATTGCTAGACTTTGAAATAACTTTCTAGTCTCCTCTTCTATATTTCCTGCTGCAGAACTGATGTATATGCAGATCCCTAATAGTTCAATGTCTTTCTGGCTTCTGAATCTTTATCACAAGGTTTCCTCTTTGTTTTTTTTTTTTTTTTTTTTTTTAGATTTATTTATATATGCATACAAGAGCTGGGGTGTAGGCCAGAGGAGTGGGGATGGGTTGAGGGGATTCACTAGAGACAGAGTGGGGAGCAGATCCACAGGAGGATTGACTGCAATATACTGCTCAGAAGAGCAGCAGGGAGACAGGAGAGATCTGCTATGACATGTGGGTTAGTTTCTGGCCCTACTGGTGCAGTGACTTCAGATAGCTTGTGCTTGGACTTAACCCCTTGTGCCACCAGGGCAGGCCTGGTTTCTTCTTTGTTAAATAGCCTTTCTATATAAGCTTGGTGCATTCCCTTAATCTTTTATTCTGTTTCAGCGCTCTTATCTTTACACATTTACTGACAGCCCCCTTCCTCTGCATCCCAGGTTTCAGTTAATTGCTTTACTTGTGCCCATGGCAGTTTTTGCATGCTTCTTCAGTTCTGATGTCAGTGACTTGTTAGGTATTATATATTTATCTGTCTCCTTTCTATATTATGAAATTCTTCAGGTGAGAGACTGAGTCTTTTGCATCTTTGTATTAATGACTCCTGAATGGTGTTTGATGCTGGGAAGATAAACTTTGATGAGTTAATGAATCATCCTAATAACAATTAGGGTAATTTTAAACTTCTCGGTGCTCTATCTTGAATAATCATTTTTACTTGGTAAATAAAATATGGTGGGATCTATTTTCCATCCATGAGAACATATTTTCATATCAAGTCCAAAAAGGTTCAAAATTGAATTCAAATAAGAAATGTAATAAATAAAGCAAAATAGTGAGTTTAGTGATTAATAACTTTAAGATTTGATGAGGCTGCTCTTGACAGTTCTCTTTAATTGTGGACTGCTTAACTGCTTGTTGCTCTTTGCCCCTTGCTTTAAAAAAAAAAAAAAACCTTAAGAAGACTGTGCACTAATTTTTGCTTTCTCTAAGGAAAAATGGAAGAAATCATGTAGATTATCCATCTACATTGCTAACAAAATCAGCAGTCTATTTCTTTTTTTCTTACATAGATATGGTCACGATATAGACCGTGTCTGTTACAGTATAATCTTAGTACCTGTGATACCAGGGAATTTGAACTTGGTACTTAAATTTTAGAATATGTTAATGAAGGGGGGTAGAAGGATATATTAAGTGAAGTGCGCAAAAATTAGCTTCCTCAATCTTGCCATTTAGGATAAGTTTCAAAATATTTCAGAATAAGCACTAATAAAACATATTTCTGTAAAAGTTGTAAACATGGTGTTGAATAATGCACTAGAGGAAAAATCTTTGTTTTTATGTTAGTCTTCTTTAAGATCTGAGCCTAGCAGTTATTTATATTTAACTTGTACAAGAGAGCTCTTTTTATTACTGTGCATTGCAGGTCTCTTGATTTAATAGAAGTAAAGAAAGTGAAATCTGGGTAAAAAGCAGGTGCATCGATAGATGACTGTATGTGCTTATTTACACCACTGATGTGGACAAAGTGCGGTCATCAATACCGGAATTGATTGGAAAAGAACTTAGCATTTGGGGGAAATTGCTTTTAAAGCAGTATTTCTGATTTAAGTATTATCTTGGAGGCAGGTTATGTATTGCTGAGCATCTGTATTATTTTAGTAATAAATGAAATTTTCAGAAGACCTGAAATGATAACTATATATTCATTCTTTTTGTTTTGTTTTGCTTGAAGCAAACAAAAAAAACTAACACAATACTATTGAAGGTCTGCCTCATCTAGATGCTAGCAGTATGAACTTGGATTAATCACTTAACCTTAATTTTTTAAATTTGTAAAATGAGAAATAATAGTAGATACATAGTAGTTTTGTGAGGAATAAATGAAATCATGCATATAAAACTCTATACAGTGCTTTGTATCTGTAAATGCTCAAAAAATGCTAGCTGTTTTAATTACGATACTGTTAATAAGGAGATTATTATTTTATTCTGTACCTTTTTTATTGATTGATTAAAAGTAGATTTTAACTTTCACAGCTCCCATTTAGCATGGTATTCTGAGCATACTGGTAAATTATAGTAGATTATAATAGTATTAAGTGTTCTTTCCTGGACATAGATGGAAAAAAAAGAATTCAAGTTAAAAATAATCAAATCCCCCAAAAGGGATTTTTCAGGAGATCTTATTTTTCTTGTTCTGTTCTTAACTAGCCCTTCATTCTTCAGCAAATTGTGAATTACCTCTATAATATAATGGGTGTTTAGTTTATATTCCTTTCTACTTCATATTATGGGTCTTGGCCACTATCAGGGGATCAGAGTAGAATGTTTATAGGGTTTTAGGAACTAGACTTGGTGATTTTAAGGCAGATTGGTAAGATGGGGAACTGGTTAGGATTGAGTAGAGTTGATGGCATCATCACTTTGGATTTTTTATTACAGTGATTAAGGTCTAGAAGCACATCTTAATGAAATGTCAGTCTCAATATTAAGTTATTTTACGTGTTAATGGTCATATCTTGAGTTTGTATTTTCCCAAGACAAAACTGGTATTTGATTTTGAGCTCCTCTTCTTTCCTCTCTTCCCTACCCCACTCATTTTTTTTATTACAAGATGGATTTACTACTTCAGCACATCTGGGAAGGCATCTGAGCCTGCAATTTAGCAAACTCTTAGGGGAGGCCCTTGCTGATGACAGATGGACCACACTTTGAAGAACACAAAAGTCTATCTCTGGCACCATCCTTCCCGTATACAATTCTTTGTAGCTACTTTGTCTCTTCTTTGTCTTGTATTTTAGAGTCTAGATCTTGGGCTGTGCATTAAGAATCCTCATGTTTCCAGTCTTGGATTTACTCTTTTGATAATGTCATTATTAGCATTTGTAATTCCCCTTAGGCACAACCCCACTATTATTATTTGTGACCAAGTCTGTTTCTGCATTCTTCTTTATTGAGTCTTTCTCCAGCTACCATTTTGCTGGCCTACTGAAAACTCTGACTACTCGTCTGGATTTACCTGGGCCAGATTCTTTTACTCAGTTGAGCTACTGCATTTGGTTTGTCAGTTCAGAGCTGACATTTTGAGGTCATTGCTGTGTATTAATGACATTAGTTAAATATTCCCAGTAGATGCTATTAGAAGTGACTCAATATTACTCAGCTTTCTTTCTAGAGTCTTTACCATTTATGATTTCAGAATTATGTTAGGTAATCCCTTCTATGTTAATAGAATCATGTAGACTTCAGTTCGGTAGCAGCTCTACTTCCGATTGTAGTGACAACCTACACTTTTCAGGGAGTTGCCTAGCCAATGGAATGGGAATGAGGGACATAATTGATCAGCAATAGAAGTTAAACTGATTTTTTTCCCGTCAGTCCAATTTGTCTTCCATAAGTAGTTCTTTGGGAAACTGAAGTGCTGATTGCATAAAGTTCTTTGTGGAGGTCCCTGAAGGTGGTGGGAGTTCCTTCTGACTTTTTTCATTTCTCATGCATCTCATCATTTAAAGAAGAATGATATAAGTAAATACTGGCTTTGGAAGTCTTTTTTTCCTAGGCATCCTTGTATAAGATTCAAGAATCTTTTAGAATGAACATAAAAATGGGTTTAGGTGCTTCAAGTTAATAGAATATAATTTTATTTGAAAAGGAGAGGAAATAGCAAGCAGTCTTCAAATTAACTACAAAAACCATCATGTTCTTCTCTGATTTCCATTATGGTTTCATGTTACAGGAGTAGTTTGGTTTCATTTGAAATAATGTAAGCTGAATACCTTAAATATACATTCTCATGACTCTAGTTTTCATTTCAATTTTTGCTATAATAAAATCCTTATGACTAAATTATAATGCAAATTAAAGTACAGCAAAATTTTAATAGTCTTAGGGTTCACCTAGAGTTACATTCTTTCAGTTTTAAGAAACTAATAGCCCTTAAAAAGATACGGTAAAGTTAAACTACACTTAGAATAGACATGAAAAAATTGAAGCCAAACTGGGTGGTGTGAATAGTGTATTGCTTGATGAAAATACTTAAACTTAAAAGAATGCCTATTACAGTATTACAGTTCTATAATTTTAAGTGCATGTACTGCAAAGTACATTAATTTACATTTTAATATCTTCATTATACCGTGGGTGTGGCTGCCTAATGCTCATTGTACGTTTCTTGAAGAGAGATTTGATTCTGTTCCCCAGGGTCTTGAGTTTGCCGTGTGCATGCTTTTCTGGGATGTTTGACTCTTGACTCTAGTTAGACTTGGTGATTGTTAGTGAGTTAGGGATAACTCTATGAGTTGCATCTTTCAGAAATAATTATTCATTTTCATTATAAAATCTTGTTTGATGACCTATTAATATCTATATGTCATGGGGTCATATTGTAGTGGAGCTTTTCTTCTCCCACCCTAAGTTCTGTTCCTTTTGCTGGCGTGGTTAAAGAAAATAGCAATCTTGGTTTCCTACAGTTTCTAAACTAAACTACCTGTAGCAGCACAGGGGTACTTTAATGTCACATTTGTAGCTCAAATTCCACTCTATTTAATTATGTTTCTTAAAACTTACTGATTATTTAAATTGCTGTTTTAAATCACTATGTGGGGCACTCATCCTTGTATGGCAAAGCCAACTAATCAAGAATTCCTTGATTTCCCATTTTGTGGCCAGTCGTAAGCTAACGTGCTAGAGGAAATTAAAAAAATTAAGGATGAGGGAAGAAAGAAAAATTTCTATATGATATACCCTGTGATAGTTGCTTTACTTAAAATATATCACTTAAATCTCATAGCAACCCTGTAAAGTTACATAATTTTTCCCACTTCACAGATGAGAAGACCTAGCTCAAGTCCTAAAAGTTGTGAAGTGATATAGCTGTGATTGTAGCTATTGATTTTCAAAACTGATGTTCTTTCCACAGCCTCTCAGATCTTAAGACAATGTCCATTCAGGAGTTTCTTATATTCTGAGAGTTGGGGGAGAGGTGTAGTGAGGGAGAACAGGGAGCTTTCTTTAACTTTATTTAACCTGGGATTTAACCTTATTCACTAAAGAGTGAAAGTTGACTTGTTAAATATGTGATTTAGATTCCACATCAGAAATTTTGGTCAGTTGATAATTTTATTGGGACAAGTCTTCATAGAAGCAGTTCCTGGATACAGACACTCAGGACTACCTGGGAGCAAATCACCAAAGTCTGAGTGTATATAATAGGAAATAGCAGTGTCGTCTCTGCCCTGCTTATGTAGCCACTGGTCTAAATTTCACTGTATTTTGATAAGAAGAAAACTAATGTGGTCTAAATTTCACTGTATTTTGATAAGAAGAAAACTAATGTTCATTATCTGCAAACTCTGTAATGTCTTCTAAAAGTATTTCTATTTTATTTTGATTATGAATATTTTTATTCCAATGATCAGCTTATTTTGCTAATTCATATTTTATTGTGTGTGTGTTTTTTCTATCAACATTCAAGACTTTCTCTATTCATGCTGACTCTACAAAGTGTTATCAGTGCAATTTTTAATTAGTAGTAATAGCATTCATTTTAAATGCATTACTGACCTTTGCCAAGACAAGATATAGGGACCAGGCCTCATCAAAGTGTAAATGATAAATAGAAATGGTTCACTTCCAAAACTCTCAATGACTTGAAAGCATTATTTCTATAGGACTTATGAAGACTAACATGATAGCAAAATGCCTAATGCCACATGTTGTTGTTACCACATTAACAGACAAGATAATAAAATCAAGTATTTCCTATAGAGATTAGCATTGGTGTAATGATTTTATTTTAACTCTTTCATGTGATGCAATTAATATTGATCTAAAATTCTATCATTTAGGACTTAGAAGCTTAGAATTTAAAATTTTTACTTCCAGTACAAGTATGAAATAAGGATTCTGAGTTCCTCTTGAAATATTTTATATGTTCAGATTAGTATTATCCTTTATAAAGTGACCTATATGTCTTTTATCATAGTGATACTGCTATTGCTCAAATTATTTTAAACCATGTTCTTTTATGACTTATTCAGATCCTTCTTTATGAGCAATAGAATAGAACCAAACAGAGCAGAATAGAATAAAATTGAAAATAGAGCATGTCAGATTAAAAATAAGATTTGTTTTTATTTATTTATACAAACAAGAACTGGGGGGTAGGCCAGAGGTGCAGGGGCAGGGGAGGGTGGTGTGTATGAGAAGATTCACCAGAGACAGAGTTTGGAGCAGAGCAGGCAGAGCATCTACTGCACCATATGTGGGTTAGCTCCATGGCTGGGGATAGAACTCAGGCCACAGTGGTGATGGCTGATAGTGCTGAGACTTAACCCTTATGCCACCCAGGAAGCCCCCATATGTTGAATTATTTTATGGTCACAACTTAGGTAATTGATGAATGAATCTTATTTAACCCTGTTTGCCATGGTGAATGGATCTTATTCATTGATCCTGAATAACTTTTGAAAACTGTTAGATTTCAGAGGATATTAATTCCATTTGTTCAATAAATATTTATTAACTGCTCACTCTGTGTCAGACTCATTTTGCACTGGAGTTATAATAATAAATGAAACACTGTTGAGAAAACTTAGTAACTTGTGTTACTTCTAAATGTATTTTTTTTCCTAAAGTGGAGCTCCAGAGCATGTTAGAAAGTTTAGAACTACTAGAATACAGTGCTGACCTCGCAAAAATCATACAAATTTATGGTACATTATAGCAAGATAGTCTACTGGACTATAAGTAAGAAAGGAAAATGAAATAGCTAATTGAGTGATTGGTATTCATAAGGTCAACACATGAAGCATCAACTGAATTTAATATCTTTAAATAGATTTTATAGGCAGTGCTCCTTCTATAAAGGTCACTGGAAGAACTTAATACCTTTTTATTAAAAATAAAATGGCAACAGTGAAATGGCCTTTTCACATCTTATTTGGATAAGTTGAATAGGCAAATTTTATTTCACTTTTATAAAGTTGTGTTATTGTATATTTACCATTTCACATTTTACACTTAGTCTGTGTTTCTTACCCAGCTTTTCATGGAAAAACAGATCTAAAAAGTTGAGGGTTCAGATGAAATGTAATAATAATTGACATTATCTTATAGAAGTATATGTATGTCCATATATACATATACATATGATGTTGGAGCAGTCTGTTGTTTAAGACAGAAAATTAAAGAGTTTAAGGACTCTTAACACCGTCCGACCACCATTTTTGTGAAGTTTCATGGCACGGGGAATAAGGCCACATAAGGTTTGTCTTCAAAGAACCCTGTCTTCAAACTCCAACTATTGTGTGCCTCAATTTAACAGCAACCTCAGCTTTGTCAGCACATTGAAATGGGACAAAGTATATTGTAGAATGCATAGTGTAGTAGACATTCAGAATTTCCCTTTCCATTTAAAAAGACTATACGAGTAGTAGATGAATAACTTCTTATATAATATTTAAACAATGAGAAAGAGTAAACATTTGTCTTCTGCTGAGGGGTAACCGTTTTTAACAGTTTGGTGTGTATCCTTTTAGGCTCTGTAACCTTATTTATATATGCATATGCATTTGTAACATATACCTGCGTAATTAAATTTGTTTTTGTACATATAGAATCATATTGTTCTTGTTCTAAGACATTACTTTTTGACACTATACCTTTTGGTCTTCATAATATTACAAATATCTCTTATTCCTTTAACTGTTTTGGGGTGCTTTGTTTAATGGAGGTATCATAAGTTAATCATTCCCCTACAGGAGGCACTTTTGTTCCTCATGTTTGAAATATCTATGCATGGTTAAACTAAACAGTAAAGAAAATCATAGTTTAAGCTTTTTTCTCTGTTTGCAAGCAGATATTGGTACTCTTAAAGTTGCTTAAAGTGTTGAGCCATATATAGTTTTAATCTTTTATTATGAAAGTTTCAGCTTCTCTAATCACAGAAGTCTGAAGAGATGGGATTTGGTCATTTAACTAGGATATGAATGGGCAGCAGTAGGTATAGTGTAACTTGTGAAATTAAAGTTATAAACTGGTCATCAAAAGTTTCCTGAAACAGGGCCCCCCTGGTGGCACAAGGGGTTAAGTCTCAGCCTATGAAGCTATCTGCAGCCACTGCAGCAGGAGTCAGGTCCCTGGCCAGGGAGCTTCCCACATGGCGCAGCAGACCTCTCCTGCTTCGCCCGCTGCTCCCCTCAGCAGTGTATTTCTGATCTGCCTGTTCTGCTCCCCACTCTGTCTCTGGTGAAGCCTCTCACCGCCCCCCCCCTACACCCCAGCTCTTGTATGCATAAATAAATAAAAAAATCTTTAAAAAAATGTTTTCTGAATCACTTTTGACAGCTTCTCTCCTTCTACACTATCCAACATTTGTTGTTTTCTTTGTATTAGATATGGTATCTGTTATCTGTTTACTTCCAGTGTCAACTTCCATTAATTAAATAATGAAAATAAAATGTATTGTGGTAAGCAGGAGCTGTAGTTAAGAGGTTCACACAGTGTTGTAGGCATACGGATGGTGAAACAATTAACTCTGCCTGTGGAAATTCAAAAAGACCTCCCCCAATCATGTGTGTTACCCAGTCCAATTCAATAAATACTTAAAATCTCTTGTGCCAGAATTAGGGATACAAAGTTGATAATATATTGGAATATCTTGTTTTTTTCTCTGTAGTTTTTATCAGTGAAGGAGTAAAAGGGAATTTTACAATGAAGATATTATCATCTAAGCTTGAGTAGGTAATATAAATTTCAAATTTGTTTGAAAATATCATATATAGGTGATATAGAGGATAATCATAAAGATTACAGTAGTCTCCCCTTACCTGCAGGTGATACATTCCAAGACCCATCACATCACATACAATGGATGTGTGTAACTGCAAATTGGACTGAACCCTATATAACCCTTTTTCCTGTATGCACATACATAAAGCAAACACAGTAAGAGAGTAACAACCATACCTAATATAAGAACAATTATGACAATATACTGCACTTTTGGGGGTGACTGTAGTCTCCCCCTAAAGACCTTACTGTATGTAATAGTTTGAGATTATCTTTGTGGGTAATTGAATCCACAGGTTGCAAAATTGTGTGTATTGGGAGGGACTATTGTATTTGTACTCTGGGAACCCTTGTTATTTGAGCATCTCAAATGTCAATATTTTAAGAATTTATCAATAAATCACAAATGTGGCTTGCATATATTTCATACGATACAAGGGTATCTCTTTGCTTGCTTCCTTACATCTCCTGTCTTCCTTCTCCACGTGCATATGTGAGTACAAAAAATGTACAGATGTCATGAAGCTATAGGTTCTTTAACAATGACCCTCTACCCCACAGGGTCTTCAGATTCTGTTTAGATTTTGATTATCTTGTAGAATATGTTAACTCGGGGACTTTGGTTATTTTCTACTTCTTTATATACATTCTTACTAGTTTATTGGCCTCTATACTTCAGTCTTCAAACAATTGTACTTTGAGTCTTTCTGCAATTTGTTCCTAACTCAGAATTCACAGCTCTTAACTTGTCTGATATGAATATAAAATTAGTCACTCATCATTAGCTGAGACACAATCATGTTGCAATCATTAGAACTGGTGAACTTCAACTAGCACAATCCCCAAAGTTAGAGACTCATTGGTAAAACACAGATGGGAGATGCTAATTGACTCCTTAGGCTAAGATTCTACTTTTACAAATTTTTTTTTAAGATTTTTTATTTATTTATACATGCAAGTTGGGGTACAGGCCAGAGGTGTGGGGCGGCGAGAGGGTTTCACCAGGGACAGAGTGGGGAGCAGAACAGGCAGATCAGAAAACACTGCTGAGGGGAGCAGTGGGTGAGGCAGGAGAGGTCTGCTGCACCATGTGGGATTCTCCCTGGCCGGGCATCGAACTCACATCGCTGCTGCCGACAGCTCCACAGCGCAGTGCTTAACCGCTGCGCCACCAGGGAGGCCCTACTTTTACAAATTTTGTGTATTTTTCTGTTAGAACCCAAGACCCATAGAAGTATAAAAGTATGCTGTTTACTTTTTGTTAACTATGTTTCTATATCTGGTATTGAGTGCTATGTAAAATATTTTTGAAAAATCAATGTATGTTGTTCCATAGAGCTTTTTAGAGACATTAATACAACTGCACATAAAGCTGACTATTGTTAAAGCTATTTGCAACATATATCTATGATTGATTTGAATCATGTATAAAATTGTTGTATCTGTGAGAAAATAAAGTAGGCCAAATGCTGCATTGTAAGATCCTAGAGTTTTTATATAGCTTTTGAAAGTTAAGATTTAGTGTTTCAAGGGGAACGGAATCCTGTAACATGGGATGATCTCAGCATACTAGAATAAATGGATATTTCTAGTCAATATTTTTTGACCTAAAAAAATTAGACCAGCTCAACCATTGAAAATTTTATGGTAATCATTACTTCCCTTAATATTTGTTTTTCTGGTCTTAGACTATTGTTTTTTAGGAGATAAATTTATTACTGTTTCATTTCTTTGCTTTTTTTCATTTATTCAGGTTTTCTATTTTTTCCTGATTCAGTCTAGGAACATCTAAGATTTTGTTCATCTATTCTAGATTATTCAACTTAGTAACATGCAGATGTTCATAAGTAATCTCTAATGATCATCTGAATTTCAGAGATGTCTGTTTTAGCTTTTCCTCTTTTTGAGTTTTCTCCCATTCTTTGTTTGTAAGCCTATCTAGAGGCTTCTCTATTTTGTTTATTTATTTTTTTTCAGTGAATCAGTTTTAGGTTTCATTAATCATTGGGCTATCTTTTAAATTTCTGTTTCATTTACTTCTGCTCTAATTTTTATTCTTTCCTCTCTTCTCACTTTTGTTTTTTTGTTCATGTGTTTTAGTTCCTTAGGATTAGAGATTAGAGCATTTCTTTGGGCTCTTTCTTGTTCACTGATGTGAGCCTGTTTCAATTTGTACTTCCCCCTTAAAATTGCTTTCACTGTGTCCCATAGATTCTGATGTGTTGTATCTTCATTTTCATTTGTTGCACAGTATTCTTTTTAAACTCTTCTTTGACTTCTTCATTAGTCCAGTAGTCATGTTTTGTTCAGTCTCTATGCATGAGATGTTTTCCCTGCTTTCTTTCAGTGGTCTTTTTCTAGTTTGCTAAGATTGTGATCATAAAAGATGCTTGATCATTTCAATAGTTTTCAATAGTTTTTCTGAGTTTTCTTTTTTATCTTTTATCAGTTTTTTTGTGTTTTCTTCCATTACTTTGAATTTCATTATCATGGCAATTTTTGAATTCTTATCTGATAGAATGAAAAGATCTTCCATGTCTTTGTGGTTGATTTCTGGATGTTTGTTCTCTCTTTGTGGTGAAATAATTCCTTGGGGACAAAATATCCCTTGTGTTATATTTTTCCATTCCCCATTTTGTAACTATTTCTCAAGTATCCTAAGGGTGCAGAATATACACTTTTCCAGCAGATAAAGTTGTATGTTAGGGAGATCTACTGCTGCTGAGTTGGGGTGAGGGAGGAGCACTATGAAACCAGTATCTGGTGAAAGTGGTGTTCATGATTTTGGTGCTGTTGAAGACCCTCTTTGTATTTCTAGACTCATATCTCTGTAGTCTGTGGGGTTGCACTATCACACTTCAGAGTATTTGTTTGGGGCTTGGGGATGGATGAGCACCATCTGTGTCTTGTCCTCTTAATTGGAGACCTGGTTTGCCTGAGATACCCCAGCTCCTTCTCAGGTATCTGTCCTTAGTTAAGGATGTACCTCAACACTAATCAGTTCCCCCTCCCCAGGCTCACAGAAAAATGGAGAAAACTCAAATAAGTAGAATCAGATGAAAGAAGTGAAGTTACAACAAGATAATACAGAAATTCAGAGGATCATAAGCAGTTACTATCAGCATTTGTATGCTAGTAAGTTGAATAATCTAGATGAAATGGACAAATTCTTCATATATACAACCATTCAAGACTGAATCAGAAAAAAGTTGAAAACCTGAGCAGACCTACTACAATCAAGGAAATGAAAACAGTAATCAATCCCCATCCAAAAAACGAATAGGACCAGATGGTTTCACTAGTGCTTTCTACCAAACATTCAAAGGTGAACTAATGCCTGTTAAATGTTTAGTACCTGTTAAAATGGCCCTTTCAAAGTTTCAGTGACAGTTTTCAAAGAAGTTATGCAAACATTACTGAAAGCCACAAAAGACCCTGAATAGCTAAAGCATTCCTGACAAAAAAGAGGGAGTGATGGTATCACATGCCCAGGTTTCAATCTATATATAAAGCTATAATATTCAAAACAGTACAGTACTGGAAAAAAAAACAGACATACAGACCAATGCAATAGAATTAAGAATCCAGAAATAAACCCATACCTATATGGACAGTTAATCTATGACAAAGGAGCCAAGAGTATATATTGGCAAAATGAAAGTCTCATTAATAAATGTTGTTGGCAAATTGGGACAGTCACATTCAAAATAATGAAACTGGACCACTATCTTGCACCATATAGAAAAATTAACTAAAAATAGCATAAGCAATTGTATGTAAGACCTGAAACCATGGACATACATAGACAAAAACAGACTATTTACTTCAGGATATAGGCTTCTGTGATGTCTTTATGGTATTTGTCTCCAACAACTAGAGAAACAGAGGCTTTATTCCAGAGCCTCCTTGGTGGCTCAGGGTTTAAACTCTCAGTGCTATTAAGCTGTCCCCAGCCACTGCAGCCGGAGTTCGATCCCAAACAGGGGTACTAACCCACATGGTGCAACAGACTTCTCCTGTCTCATGGGCTACTCCCCTCTGCAGTGCATTTCGGTGGATCTGCCTGTTCTGCTCCCCACTCTGTCGCTGGTGAATCCTCTCACCCTCCCACCTCTGGCCTACATCCCAGTTCTTGTATGCATAAATAAATAAAAATAAATCTTTTTTAAAAAAGCTTTATTCCATTGTGATCTCTGTAGATTCTTGGTATAATTTATCTTTTCCATATAATTTTTTGGTTTTTGTGTCTCAGCATATGATCTAGTGTTGGGAATGTTCCGTATTACCTGAGAACTTTCTTTGATTGTTCAGGGATCATCTCCATGTGTTTTTTTTCTGGGAGCTGCAGCTAATTTTTCCTTTCTGTGATCTTACCAACAAAAGGGAAGGTAACATCCCTTATCTCCACTCCTGGCTGCCAGTTTCCCCCACCCAGTCCCATGGCCACCTAATTTCTGGTGACTGTACTGTATGCTTATTTTATGTGTGCTGCGCACATGTTTGTACCAGTACCTTCCAAACAGTTCTCTGGTAATATTCACCACCCCTGGTAGGATCTATGCCCTGTTTCCAAGCTGTCCTGTAGCCATGGCTGGGACCTCCGCTATCTTTTCACTTACCTTCTCCAGAGCAAGTCACCAACCTCCAAATAAGACCTTCAGGAAAATCTTATGTCTCTGTGGCTGTATCTCCAGATCTTCCTTTGAGCTAATTTATTCCTTTCAGCTAATTTGTTTCTTTTTCAGTTGTGTTTAGTGGTGAAAAGGATCTAGCCCTCCCTATTTTACCATATTGTGTGTAGAGTCCAGACATCTAATTCTTCTTTAAAGCATTACACATTGGTTGCTTTTTGCCTGGACTTCATATTTGTGGTTCTGTTCACTGTAAATTTTATGGAACATCCTTCTTTAATTTTATGCTGTTACTTCAGTAGCAATACAGTATTGATCACTAAAACATTTACATTTAGCCAAAATTTTTATAGCTCATCATAGGCTTTCCTTATAGATACAGGAAGATATAATAAAGTACTGATTATTAATGAATTGGGTGATTTCATTTTTGTACCTTTTTGCTATGCTTTGAACATTTTCTCGTTTAGCTCTTCATGAATATGTATTTATTTCTTGGAAAGTCTAGCTTCTGTTTTGCCTATTATTGCCTCTGAGAAACTCAATGGGTGATTTAATTGAGAACAAATGACGGAATCCTTTTAGTCTTTTTAGGGGATAAAGAACAACTGAAATGTAGTAAAGAACTTAAAAATAAGGATTTTTATGATCTAAAAGCTGTGATTTAATATCATTAAAACAGCCTTTTAAAATAAATTCATCTAAATAAAACAAAATAAAATAAATTCATCTACCATTGCAATGCAAGTTGATTTCAGTTTTGTGTGTTCCATTTCTGTCATTCCATTTGCACATGTTGTTTACTAGATTGTATTGGAAGTAAATATAACAACTTCAGGTGACTTAATTTTTTCTTATATGAAGTCAATATTAGCTCTACTAATCGAGCTCTAAATAAAAGCAGACATATTACTCACCCCAGTCCTTCCACCTCAGCAAAGATGTCCCATTTAGTTCCTCATATATACATTTGTACAATTGAAAATTTGTTATGCTTTGTGCCTGATATTATTAATTTCTGTATGAGCTTTACTGAGAGTGTTTAGACTGTCAGAGTATATCCCCTAATGTGCAAGCAAGTGACCATATTATTCCATTCAACAGGCTGCCCATATACTCAAATCAACCCAGAGCTAATTAAGTTCAGGTCGGCAGAGGACAAGACTAGGTTCTTCCCCTCTGCTGGAATTCTGTTGTTCTCTATGTTGATTGGTCTCCATTTTTTACTGTGGGATCATTCCCTAATATTTATGAGTAGATGCCATTGCTTAACTCTTTTTCCCCCCCTTAAATCTCTTCATTCAGGTCAGGTCATTTTGTATTACTTGTTTTTATCTATATATCATCTCTCTTTCCAACAGAATATAATGAAATTTTTGACTAAAATAGGTAGATACTTTCCTTATTTGCTTCATAATGTTTACTGTCTGCTTAAACATAAAGGGATTTCCAGTTCCTTGGCTTTAAGTAGAATTCTAGACATAGCAATTTTGTGAATATAAATGCTTTAATTTTCTATAAAAACAGATCCTTAATGCATATCAACATGATCCCCTCCCTCCCTCATTCCACCCCAGGTAATTATAGGTTCACTCTTGCACAGTGCTGTTAGACTACGTAGCATGCATTACCTGAATCCAGAGGTGGAGTAATTGTGACCTTGAAATGTTGGTGATTTCTGAGTGCTTTTAGCAAGAATGAGAGCTGGTACTTAGTCTGATGGCTGAAAGTTCAGATGTCTTCTTTTCAGTCAGCAGTTGAGAAAGTGCACTAGTCAAGTGAACAATTTTCTGTATCCATTTTGTGGTAAATTATCATGATTATTGTGTATTTTGTAGTTTTTGAGCAGTGTGTTCTGCTAAGACCTTGGAGTAGTTTTCATAGCTGCGAAGTACAAATGGTTTCTGCTTATAGTCCAGATAATAAAGCAAGAGTATTATCTACTGAGGAGGAAGAGAAGGCTTCAGAATTTTCAGTGTGAAAATTATTTGGATATCTGTAGAATTGGTAGATTTGGAATATATGAGCATTGTATTTTCCCCTGAGGTTTCTCGGGGATGTTCATTAGACAGAACATAGCCCAAGGAAGCTTGAGCATAGGAGTAAGGTTTTAATTCCGGAGTTTACCAATAGATACATTTTTCAAAGGGAACTGAAATTATTGAACCATTGACTGTGACATTAGTATTTGAAATATTTGAGTTGTTAGGACCAGTCTTCACATGAATTGGTTGTACTGACTGCTGAGAGAGAATGGGGGTGTATTCCTTCACATTCTTAACCCTACTGTATTTGTTACAATGATTCTTTCTTCTTCTACCACAAATTTTACCAATAGTGAAATATGGTAGTTCACATATAAAAATGAAAACTATATTGCTAAGTAATTCTGCTTCATTTGTTTGGAAGTTTTCTTTGTTTATCTGGGTACAATTGACTGAATTTGATCGGTTTTCATTTTTTCTTTCAGGTTCAGTTTACGAACCTCTTAAAAGCATTAATCTTCCAAGACCTGATAGTGAAACTCTCTGGGACAAATTAGATCATTACTACAGAATTGGTAAGCAAAACTCTAGAAAAGCATGCTCTTAAATAGCGATGATTAATCTTTACTTTGCCTTATTTATAGAGTATATGTTATGTGGATGATGGCGTTCTCTCATTTGGATGTTGAGATGGTTTCAGTGCTTAGACGACTATGTATCATTATTGAGGCCATAGAGGAATCCAGCCATTTTTATCTATCCCTTAAAAAATTCTTAAACTTTCACCAATGTCCTCTGTGTCCTTATAACTTGCACAAGGATTACCAGATTTGAAGACTTGAGATTGTTCCTTGATTGGTACTTAGATGATAGAAATTCTGTAGAAATATTCCTTGATTATTTACTTGTTCAAGGTTCCCATGTCGTCCCGAACCTTTTATTTTCATTTCTAGTTCATTGAGAAATAGAAGATTACTGTTACTAATATTAAGTCCCTATTTTTCTTTTTTTGGCCAGGACCCTCGTTAATTTTATGATTTAATGTGAATTAAGAACTTTGAGCTATGTGCCTATGGGATTCCTCTTTGTTCCATCAGAATATAAGTTAAAATTGTGTGTGTGTGTGTGTGTGTGTGTGTGTGTGTGTGTGTGTGTGTGAATTTGCTTCTTGTGCCATTGACTTACCATATTATGGCATGTAATATAAAGTTTATGTCATAATATGTAATGTTTATTAAATCCATGAAAGATAATGGATCTTTTTTGTTTGTTTCAACCTCATATAAAACCTTCATTCAACTTATTTTGATCAAGATTCTGGTATATATTCTTATGTTTCTCCTTTATCACCTTTGTAGCCTTAACTAGCTAAAAAGTTTTAATTACCTTTAAAAAAAATTCTAATTGTTTGCTTCAGATATGAAGACCAATTCTTTAACTCTGGGATCAATAATAAATGCCATGATATTCTCAAAGAAATGATAATATCAGTTAAGTTTGAGAAAAGGAAATTTTATTCTTTAATCTTAGAGGGACTTTAATGTATGAAGGACCAGACTGCTTTAGACTCTTAAAAAACTGTCCTAAAATTACTTGACATATAATGATTTGGTTAATTTGATGTGTTTTGGGAAAAAAAAATTACTCATCCATTATAACTAGGCAGGAATAAAATAACTTTTACAAAATATAGTTTTAGTGTGTTTATTTAATTACATTGGCACTCATTTATAAAACATAATAAAACATTAATTTTTGACTTATTTTATGTAAAAAAAAGCTTACAAAACCAAATATTATCTTATCATTTTCATGTCCTAAAAAGGTAGGATTCAGTTTTGAAATGTTAAACATATCTCTAAATTGTACAATATAATAAGTAAAATGAAGATATTCCTCTGAAGATCAGGCAAAAAGTAAGTAAATAACAGAATTCTGAGTTGCATTAATTGAGTTGGAATTAGACTGGGTGAATGTATACCTTTGTGTTGTATATTTGCTTTATGATTCCCTATTTTGAGCTGATTTGTTGAAATATGCTTGGTTTTTGATTGCTCATTATTTTTTTTTGTACCTTATATTGTCTTTTAACACTTACTGACTCTAACCAAACTGTGTTAAAGGCTATTTAATGATAGTTAACTGAGTCCTTTCCTTAAAAGTGGAATGACCCTAGCAGGAACGTTTTAAGTTCAAAACATACAGCAGAGGACGGGGAGGGAGAGGGCTTAAAACAGGGGAGGAAAGAGCACAAGGGACTGTGTGATGGTTCACTGGTGATGTGGAGTTGGGAAGTTTTATGGGGATTGCACCTGAGGGGAGAAATCAAGTGCTGTACAAAAATGAACAACAATGTAAAAATAAATTAGTTAATTAAAAAGGCAAAAGTGACTATGAAGGTGTACCTTCATCTTCTGAAGTTTCTACTACAGGTAAATTTAGTAATAACAAAATTATCAGAGGTAAGATGAGCAAACCAAAGATAAAGATCATCAGCCCAAGAAAATGTCTTTGTCTTGTCTTCAATTGCAGTCAAGACAACATTGCTGATGTATCAGAGTCCCACCACAGGTCTCTTTCCCACCAAAACATGCGGTGATGATCAGAAGGCCAAGATCCAGGACAGTCTGTATTGCGCTGCCGGGGCCTGGGCCTTGGCTCTTGCATACAGGTAAGCTGGAATGTGCTGTGCTGATAGGTGCCAGTTCTGCTGACCCAGGACCTACTGGGTAGCTATCTTGTGATTGTGTTGCTGACTTACTGTGACCTACTACTGCTCATATCTCCTTTGAGCCCTCTAAACCTTTTAGTTTTCCCCAGGATTGACATGAGACTTATTATTTTATGACTTTGTGGATAAACAATTTTTTTTTTAAGATTTATTTTTTATTTATACATACAAGCTGGGGTACATACAGGCCAGAGGTGTGGGGCGGCGAGAGGGTTCACCAGAGACAGAGTGGGGAGCAGAACAGGCAGATCAGAAATACACTGCTGAGGGGAGCAGCGGGCAAGGCAAGAGAGGTCTGCCGCGCCATGTGGGATTCTCCCCGGCTGGGCGTTGAACTCGTGTCGCCGCTGCCGACAGCGCCACAGCGCAGCGCTTAACTGCTGTGCCATCGGGGAGGCCCTGTGGATAAACAATTTTCATTTCTAGGTTTGTAAATTTGTATTTGTCTTCTGCAGAATAAATTGCCCATTTTCATTGAGTTAGTTGGTTTCAATCATAAAAGGAGTTGATGGGGATTGGATTTTGCAGATGATAAAACTTGGGCCCAGTAGCTAACCTATTTGTTCAGATAGGTATATGATAGAGCCAGGGACAAGACTCATTTTTTCTTTCCCCCAGGTTAGTGTTTTCCCTATTGTACTTTATTGGGATATCATTTGTTAAATCTGGTTTTCAGTTAAGTATTTTATAAAGTAATAAAATCTTTTCATGATAGGAAATTTCTCCTTCATTTTATTATATATTGAAGGCAGTAGTAATACATCGGAACTGTTGTTAAGATTACATTTTGAATGTTAATTTTATGAAGGTAACACATACATGTACTACCGATTTGAAATTCGTATTCTTTCATATGAACATGATCACTCTGGTCATAAATCATGGCTGTGTTGCAAATATCAAGATAAGATGACGTAATCACCTTAAACACACTTGTTTGCCAATGTCACTCCAAGCATTTCTTTGCATACTCATGTAAACATAGTATAGTTTCACTAAATGTCAAGCTAATAACCTGTCTTAGGAGACTAGGGAGCACTGATAGCATCTTAATCAAACTGTGAATCCAGAAATGGAACAGAGTGACATTATATTCCTCCCGATGTGGCACAATGGTAAGTAAATATCATCTATGTTGACATCTTAACAAAATGTTTAAGTGAATGTACCTATGGATAAACAATTAGACAAAGCCAGATCGTGTCTACTTATGAGATACCTTACTTGAACTTTAAAAAATGTCACTGTCATAGAGGATTAGAAAATAGGTATAAAGATGGCTAGGTTAAGAAAATTTAAAGAAATATGAGGAAAGAATTACAGTGCCTGATCCTTAATTGATCATGCATTTAAAAATATATGAAAAAGTACATTTTGTTTTTTTTCTTTTTTTTCTTTAATTTATATCCTTTACATTATTGTGTATCCCCCATAGGTATCCCACCACCAATTCACCTGTGAACATCACCATAGTCTCATGTGTGCTTTTCTCCCCTATACTGGTCTCTCTTCCTCCCCCTTCCCTATAGAATGTCTCTTATTTGTGGTTGCCTGCTAGCTTTTGCGTTTGTTTATGTTTTGTGTGCTATTTTCTCCTGATTTCTCGGTTCGCTCTCTTATATTCCTCCTGTAAGTGATACCATTTGATATGTTTCTTTTTTCTTCTGGCTTATTTCGCTGAGCATGATCCCTTCTAGCTCCATCCATGTTGTTGAGAATTGTGTTTGTTTATCATTTTTGACTGCTGAATAATACTCCATTGTATACATGTACCACATCTTCTTGATCCAGTCATCAATTTTTGGGCATTTGGGTTATTTCCATGTTTTAGCTATTGTAAATAGTGCTGCAATAAACATAGGTGTGCATGTGACATTTTGAGGTAATTAGATAAATTACATATAGACTATATGTATTATGGTATCATTATTAAATTCCTTCTGTGTGATATGATACCATGGTTCTATAGGAGAATGTCCTTGTCTTTTGGAGATACATCTGAAGTGTGTAGGGGTTGTGATGGTTTGTAA
>PVIJ01006727.1:54751-83223 GCA_004024925.1 Scalopus aquaticus
ATTGGCCAGCAGGGATTGACCTTTGTACGGATTGGTTGTTTGTGCTTCTCCTTTTGCTGATTGGCTCGCTAAATGTATAAATGTAGAGGGAGCCCGGAGGGCGGGGGGAAGAAGGAGAAGAAGAATAGAAGAATAAAGCTGCAGGTTTGCTGAAAGATTGCTGCCCCGTGTCGTCCTTGCTGGTCAAGCGCGCGACAGTAACTTACTTTCAAATAGTGCAGAAAATAAATTATAGATTAAGAATATAAGTTAATTTTAGAAACTGGTAAATACAGGTGAAAAGTTAAAGTTTTATTCAATGTAGTGTTCTTTTAGCTATTTTATGGATAAGAAATTTTTCTACATTAAATGTTTGCGGGAAAATTGGTTAAAAAAATACAAGTGAACTGGCTTTTTCCTAGAAGACTTCAAACATCTGATAGTGAGTTTATAGTCTTTACTTTTCTGGGCACATTACTCTGTGTACTAAATCCTTGGATAATTATCTTCTCACATAGTTAAAGTAGCAGAAATTTGAGTTACTATCAAGGTAATTGTCTACCATTTGGAAAATACAAGAGTTTTTTTTTCTTTCAGAGAATTATTATGAAGTCCTTTTTACTTTCACAATATTAGGTTGTAATGGTTTATTTAGAGAATTCTCATGTTATAAAATTAATAGAATTTTTGTTTCTAATTCTACCTGTAAATGTCAATGAAATAATACAAATTACACTATATGGAATTAGAAATGAAGCTGTCATTTTTCCCTCAGAAATTTATATCTGTCTCTTGGTAATGAGTGCATAATTTAGTTATTGATTTTAAAAATTATGAGTAGTTTTTCTTAATATAATTTATTAGTCCACTTTATAACTTTGTTTTTAGAGATCAGAAAATATTTTAATATGTTTGATTCTTAAAAAATGTCATTTAGCTGTCAAGGTGTCATTCTAAAATATCATTATTGTTAAATATATTACATTATATATTATATGTTTATTATAATTAATGCAGTGAAATATATCTGTATTTTATCATTATATAATTATGACTACTATAATTATAATATTTTGTTTTATAAATTTTATTATTTTGTTTTACATGACTCAGGTTAACTAGACTTCATGAGTTTAATAGATAATTATAGGTCACTGCATTCAAAAAAAGCCACGTATATATTTTTTCAAGTGTACATGGGTCATCCTCCAGGGATAACCATATACGGGGTCACAAGAGGAATATAAAAAAATTCATGAAGATTTAAATCATACCAAGGATCTTCTCTGGCCATAAAGGCACTGAATTAGAAATCAAGTACAAAAAGAAAACAAGGAAATACTGTAGTGTGTGGAAATTGAACAGCATGTTACTTAATGACTACTGGGACAGTGAAAAAGAAATAGAGGGGCCTTCCTGGTGGCACAGCAGTTAGGTGCTGCGCTATTGAGCTATCGCAGCAGCCATGCGAGTTTGACGCCCAGCCTGGGAGATTCCCACATGGCGCAGCAGACCTCTCCTGCCTTGCCTGCTGCTCCCCTCAGCAGTGTGTTTTTGTTGATCTACCTGTTCTGATCCCCACTCTGTCTCTGGTGAACTCTCTCGCCGCCTTACACCTCTGGTCTGTACCCCAGCTTGTATGCATAAATATATAAATCTTACAAAAAAAGAAATAGAAAACCTGAACAAACCAATCACAAGCAAGGAAATTAAAACAGTAATCAAAACTCCACCCCAAAACAAAGCCCAGTAACAGATGGATTCACAAATAATTTCTACCACTTTCAAAGATGAGCTAATACCCATCCTACTCAGACTCCTTCAAAAAGGAGGTACACTTCCAAACACATTTTATGAGGTCAACAGCACGCTAATACTGAAACCAAACAAAAATAGCACAAAGAAAAGTACAAACAAATTTCCCTAATGAACACAGATGCAAAAATCCTAAATAAAATCTTAGCAAATTGAATCTAAAAATTCATTAAAAAGTTTATACACCATGATTAAGTGGGATTTATGCTAGAAACACAATAATGGTTCAATATTTGAAAATTAATTGATGTAATTTTACTATGTCAACACAAAGGAAAATAAAAACCATATGATCATATATTGATGCTGAGAAAGTATTTGATAAGATCCAGCAAACTTTTATAATGAAAACTCCTGAGAGACTGAGAATAAAGGGAACATATCTTAAAATAATAAAAGCCATATATGACAAACCCATAATTGGTACCATTCTTAGTGGTGTAAAACTGATCTGATATAAGACAAGGATGTCCACTCTCACCACTGCCATTCAACATAGTACTCGAAGTTCTAGCTAGAAGAATTAGGCAAGCTTAAGAAATAAAGGAATCCATATAGGAAAAAAGAAGTAGAGCTATCTTTATTTGCAGATGATACCGTAATATATATGGAGAACCCCAATGGCTCAATGGAAAAATAATTAAAACAAACCAGTTCAGCAAAGTGGAAGGATACAGTGTCAACATGGAAATCAGTGGCCTTTTTATATGCAAACAGTGAGCTAGCAGCACAAAAAATTAAGAAAACCTCCCATTTATAATCTCACCCCCCAAAATTAAATACCTAGGAATAAATCTAACAAAGGATGTGAAGGGAAAACTATAAAACACTGTGAAAGGAAATAGAACAAGATGCAAAGAAATTGAAAGATATAACTTGCTCATGGATAAGATTAATCACCATCATCAAAATGGCCATCCTACCTAAAGCAATTTACAGATTTAGTGCAATCTCAGTAAAAATCACAATGGAATTCTTAAAAGTAGAACAAATATTACTGAAATTTGTCACGACAAATAGCCAAATTTCTGACAAAAGGGAAAAAATGGAGGTATCACTCTTCCCGAATCTAAACTACACAACAAAACCATAATAATTAAAACAGCATAGTAGTGGCACAGAAATAGTCACATAGACCAATGCTGTAGAGTTGAAAGCCCAGAAATAAAACCACACATTTATGGACAACTAACCTACAACAAAAGAGGGAGTATACACACTGGTACAAGGCAAGTCTCTTCAATAAATGGCTTTGGGAAAATTGGACTTCCACATGCAAAAGAATGAAACTATATCACTCTTTCATACCATATACCAAAATCGACTCAAAATGGATAAGAGTTGGATTTAAGACCTGAAACCATACAGCATATAGAAAAAAGCTCTCCACAACATGAACTTCAGCAACATCTTTGAAGATTCATCTCCAGCAGCAAGGAAAGCAAAGGAGAATTTTGATAACAGAGGCTACATCAAATTAAAATTTTCTGTACAGTGAAAGAGAGAGTAATCAAAATCAAGAGACATCCTACTGAATGGGAGAAAATATTTACATCTCATGAAGGACTCCTATTGAAGATCTACTAAGAGCTCATACAACAAAATGAAAACAAAGAACCCAATCAAAAAATGGGCAGATGAAATTGACAGGTGCTTCGCCAAAGAAAACATTCATGATCAATTACCAGGGAAATGCAAATCAAAACCACATGGAGATACCACCTCACCTGTGAGGATATCCCATATCACAAAACCCAGAAGCAACAAGTGCCAGTGAGGAGGTGGTGAAAGAGGAATCCTCTTAGACTGTTGTAGGTGATATAGACTGATCCCATCCCTATGGATAAAGTTTTGAGGTTCCTCAAAAGACTAAAAATGGATTTGCCATATGACACAGCAATTCCACTTCTAGGTGTCTACCTAAAGAACACAAAAGTACTAATTTGAAAGTAAACCTGCACTCCCTTCTTTACAACATAACTATTTACAATAGCTAAGATATGGAAACAACAAAAATGCCCCAGGGTAGATGATTAGATCAAGAAAATGTGGTGTATATATACGCAGTGAAACACTACTCAGCAAACAAAAAGGGTAAAACTCATGCCAGTTGTGGCAGCATGGTTGGAGCTGAAAGGGATTATCTTAAGTGAAACAAGCCAGAAGGAGAAAGATAAATACTGGATGATTTCATTTATATGTGGAATATAGAGAAACCAAATGAGAAACTTTTATTTTTTTTATTTTTATTTTTTTCAGCATCTAGGTGAAGCAATGCTTCTTTTTTTATTTATTTTTAATATAATATTTATTTTTGTTATTCATATCTTTTACATTATTATGTATTCCCCATAAGTTACCCACCACCTGCTCACCCGTGGAGCCATCACCATAGTCCTCCGTGCTCCCCTCCCCCCCCTCTTGAGCCCTCCCCCTCCCCTCCTTCCCTGCTGAATGTTGCTTTCTTCAAATGAGAAACTTTTAAACCGACCCTTGCAATTTGACCATGGCTCTGAAACATCCAGGAGAGGAGGTGGAGTGGGGCAGAGAAAAGGAGGAGAGGAAAAAGAGGAGCATGAGCACAATGGACTATGGTGGAGGATTATGAATTATTTGGTGGTGAGAAAACTGTGGTGGCAGCACACCTTGGGGGGGAAACTATTTATTGTGAAAAAAATTAGCAAGAATAGAAAATAATGGTATTTCAAGAATGAATGAATGAGTAATGAATGAATGATAAAATTATGAGATTACCTTCAGGAACGCAAAGGTACATTAGTACAAATTTGGGGGATTACTCTTTGCGGGTAAATAAGCCTACCAATAAGTCTTTGATTCATTTGGAAAAATGATCCTTTTGTACTCGATGAAGTTACAAACAGTTAAAAAATAAATCTTCAAAAAATAATAAACATCTGGGCTCCCTGGTGGCGCAGTGGTTAAGTGCTACGCTGTGGCGCTGTCGGCAGCAGTGAAGTGAGTTCAACGCCAGGCCAGGGAGATTCCCACATGGCACGGCAGACCTCTCCTGCCTTGCCCGCTGCTCCCCTCAGCAGCCTGCTGCTCCCCTGAGCAGCTCCCCTCAGCACTGGATTGCCAACGATCTGCCTGTTCTGCTCCCCACTCTGTCTCTGGTGACCCTCTTGCCACCTCATGCCTCTGGCCTGTACCCCAACTTGTATGCATAAATAAATAAATCTTTTTTTAAAAATGAACATATAATGGCTTAATTAACTTAAAAGCAGCTCCTCTGTTACGTTCTCAGTCAAAAGAGAAATGCTCTTTGTTTTTATTTTACTTGTAGAAGAAAGGAAAATAGTACTCCATTAAAATAGATGGATTTTTAATGTGTGCCATCCTCACAGGTGTGAGGTGGTATCTCGTAGTGATTTTGATTTGCATTTCCTTGATTATAAGTGATGTTGAGCATTTTTTTCATGTATTTGTTTGCCATTTGCTTTTCTTCTTTGGAGAGGTGCCTTTTTAGCTATTCTGCCCATTTTTTGACTGGATTGTTAGCTTTGTTTTTGTTGAGTTGCGTACAACAAACGCTGGAAAGGATGTGGAGAAAAAGGAACTCTTCTACACTGCTGGTGGGAATGTGAATTGGTCCAACCACTATGGAAAGCTGTATGGCAATTCCTCAAACTGCTCAACATGGAGCTTCCATACGACCCAGCAATACCACTTTTGGGAATCTACCCAAAGGACACAAAAACACTAATCCAAAAGGATACATGCACCCATATGTTCATTGCGGCACTGTTCACAATAGCAAAGGTATGGAAGCAACCCAGATGTCCAAAAATAGATGACTGGATCAAGAAGATGTGGTACATATGCACAATGGAATACTATTCAGCGTGGAAAGAAGATAAACACTTGCAATTTGCAGCGACATGGATGGAATTAAGGGATCATACTCAGAGAAACAAGCCAGAAAGAAAGAGAAAAATATTGAATGGTTTCACTTATAACAGGACTATAGGGAAACCAAATAGGAGATAGACACTTGGGGGGTGGGGGGAGGGGGAGGATAAGGGCACAAAATGGAGTAGAATAGAACACAAGGGACCACAGAGATGGATCACGGGTGAATTGGTGGTGGGCTACCCAAGGGGAATACAAAATGTAAAAGATATAAATAACAATAAAAATATATATTTAAAAAATAGATGGATTTTTGTAGCTGAATTTTCTGGAGTATTTTAGTCTTGGTCTAGTGTTTGTTTAAACTAGGGGCTGAGAATTATTATGAAGACCATTTTAGAAAGACATGATTTTTTTCTGAATTTTTTAAGATTTATTTTTTATTCATGCATACAAGAGCTGGGGTGTAGGCCAGAGGTGCGGGGGATGAGAAAATTCACCAGAGACAGAATGGGGTGGCAGATCCACTGAAATACACTGCTGAGGGAACCAGCAGGCGAGACAGGAGAGGTCTGCTGTGCCATTTGGGTCAGCTCCCTGGCTGGGATAGAACTCATACCATAGTGGCTGGAGATAGCATTGACACTTTAACCCCTGCACTACCAGGGAGGCACTTCTTGGTTTTTCAGATGAGGTAGGACTTATACACAGAACATCTTATTTAGCTGCTTTTACTACAGTTGTGTTTCTTCCTCTGTATATCAGTGCCTGGTTCACTGTTAACCATGATATAATTTGCTTCTTTAAAACACTTGTTTCTGACATCAGGGGAAAAAAATAGAGAGTCAGGCAAAGTCCTGCTAGTTTTACTGCAGTGCTACATATCAAAAGAGGGATGATATAATCATGACAAATCGCCTACTTTTTTTGGCATTTACCATAATATGTTAAAATGATCATCATTCTTCCTAGCAGTGGCATATGAGATCTGTTATTAGAAAAAGAGCTAATTATAGTATACTTTTTAAAGATACTTGATACATTTTATTAAGTGAGGATGATCACCATATATTTTAATTAATCTTTAGTGACATAATGATTAAGCTGCTTTTATTTTGCAGTAGTGGGTTACTTTGGTCCACCTTTTGAAGGTCACTGTGCCATAATAAAAATGTAAATTAATGACAGAAGAATATCTTACCCTCCTTAATAGTTAGAGTTTAGCTCTTCTTTCTTTTTAAAACCAAGAGACGTAAACTATGGACAATTGATTTTAAAGATTTATTTATTTATACATACAAGCTGGGGTACAGTCCAGAGGTGTGGGGTGGCGAGAGGGTTCACCAGAGACAGAGTGGGGAGCAGAACAGGCAGATCAGAAATACACTGCTGAGGGGAGCAGTGGGCGAGGCAGGAGAGGTCTGCTGCACCATGTGGGATTCTCCCCGGCTGGGCATCGAACTCGCGTCGGGTGCTGCTGACAGCTCCACAGTGCAGCACTCAACCGCTGTGCCACCAGGGAGGCCCTGAACAATTGATTTTAAATAAGACCTTAGACAAAGTATAGACCTGAGGCATATAGCAGGGGAAGCGGAGCGAGATGAGGAAAGGAGTGGGGTCGAGACAGACTAGGGAAGAGCACAAGGGACTGTGGTGATGGTTCATGGGTGATGTGGTGGTGGCAGATTTATGGGGACTACACCTAAGGGGAGAGTGAAATATTGTACAAAAATAAACAACAATGTAAGAAAAGAAAATAGTTTAATCAATAATAAGTAAATAAATAAGATCTTAGAATATAAAACTTTCTCCCTGAGTATTGTGTATGGTACTGGATGTGTGTTTAGTTGCAGGCATCATTGACTCAGTGATGCCTCAAGTACCCACGCTGGCATTAACACATGGCAGAACAAAGAAGGCATGTGCCTACCTTAATCTGTGCTTCCTTGAATCCAAGTGGCTGTTGCTGAACTTAAAGGGATTTCTTGATATTAAAAATTGCCTCCCTCTGTGACAGTGAGTTTAAAAAACCTTTTGGTAGAATTTTGCAATATAGGAATATTCTTTTAAAGTTTAAAGGAAAATTTAAAATATCCTTAGAAGTCAATGTAGAAAATATTGTATGCTATTTTTAAAGCAATTGGCTTACTTCCTTAAAAGAAGAAATTTGCAGAAGTTTCATCATAGGATTTTTTAACTGCAGTGTTTCTACATCTGCTGGAAAATGGAGTTTCACTGTTACAGAATTAGTACATGTTGCCAGAACACAGGATTAGCTAGATAGTTAAATACTTAATTATCAAAAGCTCTGCTTCCTTTTCAGATGCATTTCCAATTTGTTTCATGAGTTATCTCTCTCACCCAGGCGCATTGATGATGACAAGGGAAGGACCCATGAGCTGGAGCACTCGGCTATAAAATGTATGAGAGGGATTCTCTACTGCTATATGCGTCAGGCCGATAAGGTAAAACACTGTAGTGTGAACTGGAATTCTCACATCATTCTGAAGGATTAATTTAACCAATATAGCAATAGCATCTTCTGAAGAAGAATGTACTTTCAAAAGGTAAAACCACATCACAGGGCAGTCTAGATAGGTTAAAACAACCTCTGCTTTCCCAGCCCAGGGTTTAGAAATCCTGAAATTGAAGAAACACCTTAAGCAAAAGTGATTGAGAATTGTTATTTAGGCTTGAGTTTGTTATTTTGCATCTGGTTTTTGCTTGATAACAGCTCAATTTCTCAGGAACCTCACAGTTCAATAATTCTAACCAGTATTATGTTACTTAAGAAACTCTTTATCACCGTTTCTTTTGGATGTGTGAATGCTCTGGCTTAGGTGAACATTAGCTAAAAAATATAATGGTTCATTCATTTACATGTAAATATTGCAGGAATTATAGGCTTAGAAAACAGCAAACTTTATAGAGTTATTGTGGAAATTAAAGAAAAGAATGTACATCATAAAACCTTTAAATTTGTAAACCTCCTAACTAATAACAAGCCCTAGGAAATTCACTGTAGAATCAAGACTACAAGAGGGGGCAGAGAGAAAGCAGTTTGCAGAAGGTTGAGGCACTATGGTGGAGGGGTGTGGGTGCCTCGGTGTTGGGTGCGGTGTGAGGCCATGCCTCTGAAATGGTGTGCCCCTATGCCTCTGACTCACATACAGTGTTGCACACCAATGTTACCTCAAAAGAAAAAAATTATAAAGCTCTGTACAACTGTGATGTGATACTGCCCCTGCGTACCTTCTGCTTCGTGTCCTCTGGTCCTAATATAGTGAGTGTGTCTACATAGGGACATCACTGTGTCACGGGTCTCCAAGACCACCCATCCTGATGATTCCTTGGTAGAACTCATTTGATCATCAAATGATTCAGCAGTTAATCATAGTTATGGCTGTGATTGATTACAGTGGAGGGAGCCAAAGCTTAATCAAAAAATGAAAAAGGTACACGGGCAAAGTGTGGAGGAAGCCAGGCGAAAGTTTCCAAGAGTCCGCGCCCAGTGGGTTCACACAGGTACACTTAACCCTTTGCACTCGAGGCCTTTTTCGCGTGGGCGAACCAGCCACTCTAGACGATTTCACCTATATTAGGGAAGCATTTTACAGGTACTTTGAAATCATGTTATACTCAAACAAACATATACAAATAATAAAATTTCACCAATTTATTTATTTTTACATTGAATACAACAAAATCTGTTAAATATTACACTCTGTAATTAGTTTTTGTGTGATATTTAGTAAAACAATCCCCAAGATGCAGCCTCGGTTTGTCAGGACACGTATCACAATGCTAAGCTGAGACTAACCAAGCTAAGCTAAGAATTGGCTAAGGATGCAGGCCGAGCCTGGTCCATGAAAGTAATTGCGATAAGAATATCTTATCACACATCGGAAATAAACATACTGACTTCCAAACCTCTCGGGCGCCATAGCGGCGCCACTTGAGTGGACGCGTTAAACTGCCAGGCGCCGGAGCTGCGCCGCTCGAGTGCAAAGGGTTTTAATACCTATAGTAGCTAGTTGTGAACACTTGTAAAATGTTGTCTATCTGAAGAGCTCAGGAGAGACTTCTTATCCTAGGTTCTTTTGCTGTCTGGTCACATAGTCACCCTCTACCAAAACGCCAGACTCACAGAAGGACAGCATAAACAATATTTGTTTGTAGGAGCAGTTTCAGCATGGTGAGCCTCTTCAGGGAATGGTGGACACTCTCCTGAAGTCTGATTTCCCAGGCTTACAGGTCGTCTTGTGTAGGGGTAGCCATTTAGGCTTTGTTTATGAACTTTCCTGGACAATCAGCATAAACTTACCATGCCTTTTTCTAGTCTGTTTCTAGATGTGTGATATTGGGTAAATTGCTTAACTTCTAATGCCTCAATGTTTTTCATCTGTAGTATTTGGATATTGGTCTCTTCCCCACAAGTAGTGTTCTTGTGGAAATTTAGAAATTTTATAAGAAAACATATAGCACTAGGTGAGCATACAGTAAATATTTGTTGTTATCATCACTGTTGTTACTCCTCCCTTCTATACCACCTGCTTCAGATATGTTTCTAATATTCGAATAGCAAAGATGCATCAGTAATTATGCAGGCAATTTTGATAACTTAGTATTGACTATTAAGCTTTAATTTGTGCTTGGAAAGGATAAAAATTATAGCTTAATTTCTTCCTAAGACCTTTATTTGAAGTCAAAACAAACAATAACAAAAAAACACAAAGTCATTTATATTCTGCCACCAGAAAAGGCAAGAAGAAAATGTTTGTTGCAAGAAAAATTAAAGTTATTCTCAAGTTGTAATAGAAGTTAGTGACTAAATTTTAATTTGTCTACTGAGATTTGACTTTACAAATCATTATTATAAAAGTTTTTCAGTGCTTGAAATAATAGTGTGTCATAAGTTACCCTACTTGAATTAAGCTAGTATGTCATATAGATTGAATTATGATTAGAGTTATTTTTGCCCAAGTGTGAAAAGTTTACTGTTTATTTCACATTTATGATTTCATGAATGTCTGACTTTATGAGTTCAGCTTTTCCCTCAAGGAAACATTGTGATATTCATGAATTTCATGTGTTTGCTAAACAAGTTGACAGATTTACATTAGAATTATTTATCAGAAAGAAGAAATAGTAAGAAAGCTTTCTCTTTGTCACGTCTATACCCAATTGTTCTTGGCCTTTTCTGAATATTACACATCCTCACTAAGCAGTTTTCACAACTGTGTTTTCTTTTGATTATAGTTTGAATGTGACTTAAGCATCTTGAATTCCTTAAATTATAAAGGAGGGGGTATTATTTATTTCATATATATATACACATATTCATTTTTGTCCAGTGTATGCTTTCTCCTCTCAGGTGTATGTAGTCACCATAAAATTCCCACCACCAATTCACCTGTGCACCATCTCCACAGTCCCTTGTGCTCTTCCCTCCCCTGTTTTGATCCCTTTCCCTTGCCCTTCCTCGGAGAATGTCTCTAATTTATAGTTGCCTTATGTAGTGCCAGCCTACTGTGCTAGCCTGGCACCAATGGAGGTTCCCATGATTCATGTAGACAGGCAAGAATGAGTCCTGAGCCCTCGGTGGCTTTCTAGACTTTTTATTATATCTTTCTTGTGAGGCAGCCAGGTGCAGGGCAGGTAGGATGGCTGGGGGGCCAGGAGGCTGGCAGGCCTCCTAGGCCCCGGCAAATCTTCACCTTCTTGGGGCTCTCTGTGCGGTCTCAAGTTCTCGCTGCTGCCCCACTCTTCCTCCTTGCTCGCTCCTTCTCTGCTTCACGCATGTGCACACTATGCCATGCTACGCTACCCTATGCCACACCACGTTCTTCTTCGGGCGCTCCCATCAGGCATGCACGTAGGCCTACAGAGGCCCATCACCGAGGGGGTAGGCGGAAAACCCTGATAACTCTTCTGCTTACCCTACATCTGATATTTTTTTTAAATTTATTATTATTATTGTTATTTTTTTTCCCTGATCCCACATTTGGTTCCCCTATATTCCTTCTATAAGTGAAACCATTCGATATTTTTCTTTTTATTTCTGGCTGATTTCACTGAACATCATCCCTTCTAGCTCCATCCATCTTGTTGCAAATGGCACGAGTTTATCTTTTTTGATTGCTGAATACTTTTCCATTGTGTATATGTACCATAGCTGCTTGATCCAGTCATCTATTTTTGGGTATTGGGCTGTTTCCATATCTTACTACTTTCCTTATGTAGCTGTAGTGAGAGGAAGCCACGGGACAGGTTCCTTATGGAGCTGGGCAGATAGGAGCCCTGGAGCCCTCTGTGGCTTTTTCAGGCTTTTAATTATCTTTTGTAGTGAGGCAGCCAGGTTCAGGGCAGGAAGGGGAGCCAGAGGGTCAAGAGTCTAGCAGGCCTTCTAGCTCCAGGAAAATCTTCACTTTCTCTGGGGTCTCTGGCGTCGTCTTATGGGTTCTCTGCTGTACCCCAAATGGTCCACTGCTGCCACACTCTGTTGTCTCCTGCCACTGCTTCTGCTACTTCTGTTTCTTCCATGACACCACCCTTGTATACTGTCTCTTCAGGCCCAGGTGCGCCTGCTCACGTACACCCACACGCTACTCCAGGTGCCACCATCAGGCATGCGTGCAGAACCCCAGGTGTCCATCATTAAATCTAATGGCGGTAGGGTAGTCAATCCTGACTATTCTTTCATTTACCCTACAGTAGGTATGATGGTATATTATAAAAATAAGAGTGATAGGAATAAAAATAAGGAGCTATGAATCATATTAGGATTAAGTATTCATGTATACCACAAATGCAGGGTTTGGTAAATTTTAAAGCATATTTTCATTGTTATAATCTTTCCTGATCCTCATAACTATTTGTAGTAGGAAAAGAGGGTATTTCTATAATCCACAGATGACTATGAGTGTCTGACTAAGGGAGACTGAAGCAAGCACCAGCTCACTACCTACACACATACTGTCATATCTATGGAGCTCACCACTTCTTTCATGATTCCACAGTTATGGGGAATGTTACCAGATTCTACAGTGTGAAATAGTGCATATCTCTCTGTGTGTGTATACATATATTTATGTTTTTTGTTTCTTTCCTTAATGAAAGACATTTGTAGCTTCATTTGCTGTTTTATCTTAAGGTTCATCTTCTTTGTGTTCTGAAGTAAAATTATTACTTAGAAAGTCAGACTTTTCCACTTTTATTGATTTCTCATAAAAAAAGGCTTCATGACTTATTTTCTAAAAAATACTAGCTTAAAGATACTTTCAATTTATGAAATTGAGTCAATTTGATTTGCAGAATGTAGAGCAGTCTGATTTCTGTTATTGTCTTGCCATTATCTTAATGCCTGCTTAATAACATTAGACATTTTTTTACCTCTAAATGTTCATATGCCCATTTGTCTGATTTCTTTTCTAATACTCCTTAGGGGAGGCAGTCAGAGTTTTAAAGAATCGATTTAACCTGCAGTTAATAATTTGGAGAGTAGAAATTTGCTTTACAATATGGTATGAAGCTTGCTGTTCTTAATTTTCTGCTTAAAATACTTATTCATTTAAAATTTA
Source organism: Scalopus aquaticus (assembly GCA_004024925.1). Classification (NCBI taxonomy): domain Eukaryota; kingdom Metazoa; phylum Chordata; class Mammalia; order Eulipotyphla; family Talpidae; genus Scalopus; species Scalopus aquaticus. The sequence continues at coordinate 67,996 of PVIJ01006727.1, forward strand.
AGCAGTTTCTAATTCACAGGACATAATTAAAATTTTACAAAATTTATTCTTATAGGATTTCCTTATGAGGTGATTTTCTACCTAAATTATATTTTAAGACTATAAATTAAGAATGGAATACAAATTACTCAGTTAACCTTTTCTGAAATGATAAGCTGTTGATTCACAATGATTAAAGTTTTTAGGGAAAAAAATCTCAATAAAATACAAGAAGAGAAAACATTCTAGATTTTTTTATCTAGAAAATTTGCTTTGATCATTATCTTTATTTTTGCTTGCCAGATACCATACTTATTATGAAATACTATTTTTTTTTGTTTTTGACTGCTTTAAATCCACATCAATATGTCCCATTAATTTTCAATATAGAGTTGGAGTCTTATTTTTTTCTGAAAATTTAAATTGACTTTTAACAACTTTAAGATTCAAAGCATAGTTACATAAGTCCTCATTTGATCATCTTTAATCATTTAGTAGTTGCTTTTCCCCTGACACAGTGATGTAATATAAATTCTCATGCTGGGTACTTGTGTATCTTGAGGATAAATGACCAACACTGCCTGTCAACTGAAGCACTTCATTAAGCGGATAAAGCCCTTCCTTTTTACATTCTTACCAAGTGACCAAAATGTATTCGTTTTAATGTAACCATTTTTTATATCAGAGCCAGAATACTGTTCAACGTTTTGAGATAATAATTGTGGTAGTTTGAAAGAAGTGACAGTACTCATTTCTGTTAGTGTAGTCTAATACTATTGCCAGCAAATTCATATATTATGAAAGTCTAGCCTTCTCACTTTCTCATGAGCCACTGGATGGCTTGGTCACTTTTTTATAGCTAGAAACATAGATCCCTGCCTTTACCCTCATTCTCTCTCTACTGATGGATCCCGACTCCTTTTGTTGACTTCATCATAGAGAGAGCTGTATTTTGCATGGTCCCTGGTCCAGTAGGAGGATGTACAAAGTTGTATTAGCCCTCTAAATAGTAATGTTCATTAAACTTTCTGTGATGATAGAAATGTTCTTTATGACTGTGTTGAACAAAATAGCTGTAACTATTCACATGTGGCTACTGGCTACTTGCAGTTTTGTTCTTTTGCAGTGTGGCAAAAGAACTGAATTTCTAAATTGTATTTAATTGCAATTCAATTAGTCAAACATAGCTAGTGGCTGCTGTACTGGATAGTGTAGCTTCCAGAAGTCTATAAGATAGTCTGAGAACATAAAGCCAGGGATAGGTACCCTGATGTGGGAAGCCAGAGGAAGGAATATTATTTGGGGTTCAGTGGAGACTTTATAAAAGATGTTTTCTGAGTTAGGCTTTTAAGGATAAGAAATATTTTGAGAGTAAAGAAGAGAATGTGGTTTTATGTGGTTCTTTAGTCACGTTACTTGAGGCAAGATCCTAACCAGTCAGATGTTATTGTTGCCTTTACATAGTGCTATATGTCTTTCTATTCCTTCTCTATTCCTATTCATCTCATACTTCCAGAGACTAGCACAGTAGAGTTCTTCCTTGATTTATGATGGCATTCTGTCACAGTGAACCCACTGCATATTGCAAATATCAGAAGCAGGAAATGCTGACCACACAGAATGCTGTAGAGTACTGGTGGTTTACTCTTGTCTTCATGTGGTTGACTGGAAGCTGTGTGCCTTGCCGTTCCTAGAATCATGAGAGAGTATTGAACTACATAGTTCTGGCCTGGTAAAAGATAAAATTAAAAAATTTAAGCACAGTTGCTACTGAATGCATATAGCTTTTGCCCCATTGTAAAGTTGAAAAATCATGAACCATGCCATCCTAAGTTGGGGACTATCTGTACTTGCATATATTGGCATCAGTCTGTGTTTGCCAAGTTGAACAGACCCTTAAGAAGGATGGATCTTTTTTGTCTTTGGAGTTTGTCAGATCAGTCAGGGTTTACTTAGTATCCTAAAATTGTTAAATTTTATGTCCAGTTATGTTCTCTTGTAATTTGTGTCTTAGTAATGAGTGTGCAGAAGCAGGCATGAAACATGTTGATAGGATCATAGTTTATACTTTGTGATCTCAGAGAAGTATCATTTGAAGTTTTGAGCACTACTGAATTAGAATGTGGTTGAAGCACTTTTTCACTGAGTGTCATGTAAGCATTTCCAAATAGCTGTCCAGGACAGTCCCTGCAGTCTGCTTCCATAGAATGAACCATTACTTGACTCTAAAATAAAATAAGACAAAAAACATAGCCAAGCTATTGTTACTACATTAACTTGTTCCCTATCACACTGAGTTGCAGTTTGTGAAAAATCAATTAAATATTCAAAGATCATGTTAAATCAAGACAGTGGTTATGAGTTTTTTGTTTTGTTTTTTCTTTCCGAGAAGAAGTAACATTTCTCCTTTATTCCATTCTCTGCCTATAAGCTATAGCTTTCCTCATTTAAATGTTTGATGAGGGGCCTCCCCGGCGGCGCAGCGGTTAAACGCTGCGCTGTGAAGCTGTTGGCAGCGGCGATGCGAGTTCAACGCCCGGCCAGGGAGATTCCCACATGGTGCGGCAGACCTCTCCTGCCTCACCTGCTGCTCCCCTCAGCAGTGTATTTCTGATCTGCCTGTTCTGCTCCCCTCTCTGTCTCTGGTGAACCCTCTCGCCGCCCCGTGCCTCTGGCCTGTACCCCAGCTTGTATGTATAAATAAAAAATAAATCTTAAAAAAAAAAAAAAGTTTGATGAAAATTAACTTCGAGCCTTGAACAAGAATGTGAATTACTAGCAATGTTTCCATTTTACGTTTGTTCCTAGGTCCAGCAGTTTAAGCAGGATCCACGCCCAACAACTTGTCTTCACTCTATCTTCAATGTGCATACAGGGGATGAGATGCTCTCCTATGAGGAATATGGTCATCTTCAGGTAAAATCAGATTACAGAGCTTTTCCTACTGTGTTTATATTCTACATTATAGAAGATTTGAGGCTCTGTACAATTTTTTACAAGTTAATCTCATAACTTGTTCAAAATCGAAGACCAATCATAAAATGAAATGAAATGCTGACTACCAGGGCTGAATTAGTTATTTTGATTATACATTAAATCTGACCTGATCCTCAAACCTAAGAGCCACTGGATGAATTATAGTATTATAACTATCCAGGAAAAAAGGAAACCACAGTTCTCTCAGTGAATAAAGCTTGTATTTGTTACTAAATTTAGAAGAATCTCAATACTTAGGAAGTAGGAATAAATCAGAAGTTTTTGTTACATGACAGTTCATTTTTAACATAACAACCTTTAATGAAGTTAAAAACTTCCATTAAAATATAATTCCAAAAGGCATTTCAGATGTTTATAAGTTTTGTCTTATACAGCACATTAAGTTATACCTGTGCTAGGAATACATTGTAGGATTTTATGTTTTGTTTTTACTTTTTTTTATTTCACATGTTTGTACTACTTTTAGCTGGACAGTAGTACCTTGTTTCTAGGATATAAATATGTCTGTATTTTAAATGGATTTTCTTCCTGCTTATCACTTGGTTCTGTTATCTTTAGGACAGAATACTTACTATTCATATATTCCTTTCTAAAGTAGGAGTATCTCCTTTTTATAGTTTCCCTCTCTCTAGAGATCTGAAATTTCCAACTTTAGTATAACTCCTCCAATCACAGAAAGTGCAGTGTCCCCATTTCTATGAAGCAGAAACTCATACTTATTTGTAACCAGTTTCTTGGAAAATTAGTGTTATAGTAATATGTTGGGGTTTTTTTAGCCTCCTTATAATGTTCACATATCAGGTTTTATGTACCTTGTGCTCTGACAATATGTTTTCTGTCTAAAATAGGGTTTTTAGGAGGTAATGGCTCATTTGCTTTTTGTGTTCCACAATTTAAAATCAGAGCCTGTTACATAGTAGGTATTAAATAAATGCCAATCTGTTATTTGTCAGTTTCTTTACAATTTGCCATTTTTTGATAATTTCTCATAGAAGCATCTCAAAAGACAGAGCAGAGATGTAGCTATAAATGGTTGTCCATAGGAATGAAATTCCTTTGGCGTCATTTATGACACGGAAGTGTAAGTGCTTTAAAAAAAATATTTGGATGAACCTTACAGTGTGATGAATATCTTTCCCACCATGTTCTGAAAAAGGTCACTTAAAAGTTTATGTTAGCCTAAAATACTTAAAACCAGATGCCAGCCCTAGGCAATCACCAATTACTTTCCATCTCTATAATCTGCCTATTGTGTGCATTTCATTAAAAATAAAATCACACAATGTATGGTTTTTGGTAGCTCGCTCCTTTCATTTAGCATAATATTTTCAAAGTTTATTTATGTTTGTAGTATTTATCTTTCACTGCTTATTACTTGAGACAATTTACACATTCCATTCAGAAATCTGTGGGTCTCTTTTGTTAAAATGAACATTATTGTCATTTATTTGGTTTAGATCATCTAATCTCTGTCTTTAATAGATTAATAAACTGAAAGTAGAAAAACAACTCATTTGTTTATAAAACTCATTTGCTCACAAATGAGTTTAAGTTATATGTTATACCATTGATTAAAATTAATATGTCTCTGTAGTTGCTTACATAAATCCTATATTCTGAAAATTTGACTCTTTCTAAAGATGCGCCATTTATTGCTTATGGTGTACTGGCATAGTTTTCATGTCTTACTTGCCAAATCACTTTTTCATTTACATACATTTGAGATGGATTGATGTTCCAGAGTTGCCTGTGGGGCAAAGCTATTGCAAAGTGGAAGTACTTCAGACACAGGGTTTGAAAATAAATCTTAGAAAACAAATATGGTAGAAACAGTTGCTACCAATTCTACTTGCAGCCATCTTTCTAATCAGGTGCCTCACAATCAATTTGAGGATTTTAGGGTTTTAATTGTGGACTAAATCCACAGCTCTTTATTGCACAATAGAAAAGACAATTTTTATATGCCACTATTAGAACAAATAACTTGGAATTTTAGCTTTTATACTTAATATTTTTGTTATTTCTTTTAACCTTTTAATGTTGCTATTTGTTTCCAGATAAATGCAGTGTCGCTGTATCTCCTTTACCTTGTGGAAATGATTTCCTCAGGACTCCAGGTTATCTATAACACTGATGAGGTATGATTTCCCCAGATTCTCTAGAACTAAATTTCACCCCAGAGAATATCTCCATTTTTTTCCCTTTTAAAATTTATTTTTCATTTCACAACAACTTCTTACTCTTAAATTCATATCATCTGATACTAGATTTTGGATATTGAATCAAAAAAGTACTTATATTTTTAAAGCAAATCACTTTTAAAATGACCAAAATATATAACAGGCTATAAAACTTCACTCATTCCTATGAGAGCTTTTTATTCTAGGTGATATGGAATAAAAACTTGTAACTTTCAAAAAATTTTAGTAACAATGAAAGTAAAAATGAGGTTTGCAGACTTATAGTTTTGTCTTTTCACGCTGTTACTTTTTGTAAACCACCCTTTTAAAAGTAAAAAGATGCTTTTATCATATTGTATTATTGTAGAACCTCGGTAGGATTCTTGTTTTTCAAAATACCATATTCTTATTCTTATTAGGAATTTGAAAAGAATTTATATCCCAGAATTGAGAAGCATTTATACCATAAACACTAATACTTGCACAAACAAACAGGCACATTTTGCAGTGTGCTACAGTGGAAACAAAAAGATTATATACAACGAGAACGTCATCTATGAGTCGATATGCTCAATGTGCTTGTTATTACTCATCTCCTGTTGTCCTTTTGACTGCATGGAAGGTGCCTTGAATTAGATGTATGTAGTTACAGTTTTGTTAACTCCTCCTGCTCATGGTGTTTTTAATATAGTATTTCTGTTTATAAGTTAAGGTAATGAAGAAATAATGATAAGAAATGAATAATACCCACTTATGATTTCTTCTGTTTTGTTCATCAAATAATTACATGTTTTCATTTCATCCAAATAGTTTTCAGTTTCCATATTACTGTGGAGTAGTGGTATGCAAATGTTTTGGGTGGTGGAATCCTAAGCAGCGTACTAAAATATAAAACAAACGAAGAAACCTAGCTCTGAGGAGAACACCCAAAAGCAGCCCATTTGCTTTGCTTCTCAGTTCTCTCCACAAGCTTCAAAGCGTGGGATGAAGTAGCCCAGGTCCGAGCAGAACACTGTGTGATAACAATTTGCAATAAATAGCAACTAAAATTGATGATTGCCAGTGATTTCCCACTCTTATTAATGGTAGTGATAAAATTGCTTTGATTAGTGGTGGATTTTTTGTGTGTGTGTGATTTTAATTTTTAGCATTTTTTTTTTGCTTTTGCAGTATCTACCATAGTTCATTAAAATCTTTGTGTTAACTGATATTTTTCATAAATAAGATATTGCTTTAATATTTCCATTCTGTTTTATATAGTTTATACTTAAGCAAACTTGGTACATTCTTCTTAAGCTTTGTTTTCTATTTTTATATTATCTGTTTTTTCTTGACCTTATAGTTTTAATTTGAAACATATAAAATTTATATGTATCCAAAATCAGTCTACTAAGGTACAATTTCTAGTTGAACATTGTTTGAAATATCTTCATTTAATGCTATGAGTATTTTTTCTTATACACCAGGAGTTTTATTTTAAAAATTTTAAAGAAAGGTATTTTATTTATATTTACCCTACTCTCATTATTTAGGGACTTTTGGATTTGCTTTGTGTTTATTAAAATATTAGCATTATTTTTTGGCTTCTATTTATGTATGGATATAATGGACACTTTTGTTGTGTTACTCAGCCTTCTGGTATGAAGTGCTTTTCAGGCTGACCTTGAACAGTTTCTGTCTTTTAAAAATTAGAACATGTCTCGTCTATGAGGAATCTTAGAGGTTTGAGAGGGTATTCTCAGCTATTGACTTTCATTTAACCAGCATCGAATGCAGAAAAATGAGTAACTGAAAAATATTTATAGAGATTTTTCTCTAACAGTAAAATGGTATCAATGTCCTTATTTCCCCAAATTTATATCTACCCGTAATAATGATAATAGCTAACTCTTACATAGCATTTATTATGATTTGTCACTGTTCACAGTGCTTTGCATATATGTAAACTTGTATAATCTTTATGACTCTAGCATCTATCAATAGATGCAGTTATTATCTTCATTTTGCCAATAAAAGAAGTAATATAGAGAGCCAGCAGGTAGCTTATCTAGAGTCATACATGTACTCAGTGACAGCTGGGATTTAAACTGAGCAGTCTGGCACCTGAGTGCATTTTCTTTACTGGCATTAAGTGTTACATGTATCCTCTTTGTTTATCCCAGACAGATATGATTGACACGTTTCATGTGACAGCACCATGTTCAAGTAACAAAGGCATCCGGGGAGAACAAGCATTTACAGATTTATTCATATGTAGATGCCTATATTTATTCATGTATCCTTGCATGAATCATGCAATTATTTGACAAATATTTATTGCATTTCCACAAGGGACCATACAATGAAAATGTAACAATGAAAAAAGAGATTAGTCTCTAATGTCGTGATTTCCATATTATAGTCAGGAAGACGGAATTAATAAATACTTAAATATATGGTATAATAATAGATAGTGTTATATAATTTTTTAAGAATATAGGAGAAAAGTAGAAAGTAAAATTATGAAATTTTTTTAGTTAGTGTTATCAAACCACACCTTTCTGAAAAAGAGCATTTGAGCAAGGATTTGGGTGGTACAAGAAAACAAGTTCTCCATAAGTCAGGGAAATAGTACTTCAGGCAAAAGAAATGGAAAATCTAAAGCCCTTGGGATTGAGTGTGCTTGTTGGGATTGAGGAATAACTGGCTGGTATTCATAGGTAGAGTGGTGTGGTTGGTCTGAGAATGGTGCAGATTACTTCTGATAGTCAGGGGTCTTGATAAGAATCTGGGATTTTATTCCTAGTATGATGGGATGGCATGGGGGCCTTTGAGCCAAAGGTATCACATAATTTAAAGAGATTTCTTTGGTTATTATGTAGAGAAGGGCAAGGTTGAAATAAGGGCAACCAGTTCAATTATTTTTATTGTCAAGAAGAAAAATATTTGTAGCTTGCACTACTGTATGATGGCAGAGGATGAGATTTCATTTTGTATACAATGAAAAAGTGGAAGCAGTCAAATTATGGACTAAATAAGTAGTATGAAAGGAAAAAAAATAATGATTACACAACAGTTGTGGAACTGAACAACTGTATGATATTACTTACATAGTAGAGAAGGTGGGAGAAGACTTTGTGTAGAGGTGATGTGGGTAGCCATTGGAAGTTTGGTTTTAGATGTTTTGAATTTGAGATTCCTATTAGACATTGAAGGAGAGCTATCATAAGCAATTGAATAGCAAGTGGGAAGTTTAGGAGAGTGGGCTGGGCTAGAGACAAATTCAGAAATCAGTAAAATATAGACATTTATATCTATGAAGATAGCTAGAGATGGGAAGGATTAAATCCTGCACACACCAGATATGTGACATGACAACAATATTCAGCAAAGGAGATTGAAGTCATTGAAACAGCAGAATGGGATACTAGAAGCTCACTGAAAAAAGCATTTCAAGGAGGAAATAATCAAACAGATCCAATAACATCCAGAGGTCAAATGAGGATTGAGAATTGACCATTGATTTTAGCAATGTGGTAATTTACAGTAATGGTCATTTCCAAACCCAGGATACTTTTGAGAGTTTGGGGGCGCTGTTAATAATTATTTCAAGCCAATGAACATAAATAAGGACTATGCAAACAATGTCACTGAAGTCCCTGGTGAACTTAATGGAAAAAGCTACAGTAGGAACAACATCCTGACTAGAGGAACAGAAGGCAAGAAAAGGAGGTAACTCAGTTGTGGCATTTTGTGTTCTTTGGTAAAAAGATCACAGAAATGAGACAGTTAACTAGAGGAGGATGGAAATCATTGGAGGATATTGCTTAGAGTGGCAAGATAAGTTGATGGGAAAGATCCAGTATAATGGACAAATTTGATAGTTCAGGACAGAAAAAAGGATCATTGAAACAAGAAAATTCTTAAATAGGCAAGGTTGGCTGAGATATAGTGCATCAGAAGAGAGAATGATTTTAACTGCCACTACTATTTAAGCCATATAGTAGGAAGGAATGTGAATATAATGGATGTATGTATAGGTGTGGTGGTCAATATTTAGATGTAGGTATTGGTAGATAAGTTCTCTTCTGGTTGTTACTGATGAAATAGCTGAATATGAGAAGGGGCCACAGGATATAAAGTGTTCAAGAGTTAGTGGGGTGAAATAGTCAAATGGACTTGTGACTTTATTTACTGACTTGGAATTTGAGAATTCTAAGGACTGTTTTTTTTTTTTTTAAAGATTTTATTTTATTTATACATACAAGCTGGGGTACAGGCCAGAGGCGTGGGGCGGCGAGAGGGTTCACCAGAGACAGAGTAGGGAGCAGAACAGGCAGATCAGAAGTACACTGCTGAGGGGAGCAGCGGGGGAGGCAGGAGAGGTCTGCCGCACCATGTGGGATTCTCCCTGGCCGGGCGTCGAACTCGCGTAGCCGCTGCCGACAGCTCCACAGCGCAGCGCTTAACCGCTGCGCCACCAGGGAGGCCCGAGGACTGTTCTAATAACTAGTTTCCATATGATTGATGACTTGACTTGTGTTACTAACTCTTGATATTTGTGGCAAAAGTAATTTAACCCTATCTAAAGTTCTAAAGTTTTGGCGATGCTTTTGGGCCTATATTCACCTGAAATACTGCTTCAAACCAATGGAGGACATCTCTGAACTAGGTCAGTTATAGCACTGTTGTATATTCTTAACCCTCTTTTTAAATATTCTATGATATAGCTTAAAACTAAATGAATAGTATTATTTTGGGGGTTCCGAAGTCCAACCCTAATTTTGATGGTTCTGTGGGAGAACTTGGAGTGTAGTTCACAGCCATGTATAAAGCTTATTACAACAAAGAATATTAAACAAAAAATGGCAAAGGAAAATCCATGGAACAAAGCCCAGAGATAATCAGGTGCAAGCTTCCAATAGCCCTTAGCCCATGCAGTCAAACAGTACGTGCATAATTCTTCTAGCATCCAGTTATGAAAACATGTGTTGTCTACCATAGAAGTTCAGACGTTTGTTACCAATGTGTTTATCGGGAGACTGGTCATATTAACAAACACCTTCTTTCTAGAAGGTACCAAATTTCTATTTCTCAGAAGGAAAGCAGGATATTCAGCATCATACCTATTTATGAAAAAAGGTAGTTTGCATACATAATTTAAGCATAGTAAATTACAACTGTGACTGAGTAAAGTATTCCTTAGTTCTATCTATGAAAGAGTATTTCATCATATAATCATCTTAACTATGAATTTATAATATATTTATTAATGATGAAAACTATTCTAGATATTAGACTAATCAGCCAGCATAATAGTTTCTAAAGCAAATCAGAATATTATTGACATTTTTGTTTATTTGAGCCCAAATGGGAAAATTAACCTGATAGTCGTTTACGTATGGGAAATGTTACAGATTCGTGAATACTGAAGTATTTAATTGTGAATGTCAAATGAGGTAACATAACTGGATTGTGTTTTTTGTGAAGCAGCCTAGTTTACCAGAGGCATTTATTTTTTCTCAATACTCTCTCTTTGTCTGAGGTGTGCTGACATTTGAGGCCCTTCATATGTGGTGTAAACCAGGTTTCAGGATGTCATTTTACTTAACCATTAATTTTAAAAATAGAACTATTAAATTGAAGTATAATTTTTTTTGTTCTCTTCCTTTGACCTTTATTAAGCATATATTTTAAAGATTACTCAAATATCAAATCATAGTTCATGATTTATGTGGTGATTCAAAGAAAGGCAAAGTTCTAACTCGTTTTACTAATCTTAACTCCTGCTTTTTTCCAACCCAATTTTTCTCAACTGTTGTTTATTTCCAAGGCATTATATCAATATATAGTTTTGGTGAGTATTATTTTGCAAGAAAATATTCTCTTTTGATCTAAATTTCCAAAAATGTTGGCACAAAATTCTTCATGATTTTGTTTTTATGATTTCTGTATCTATTGGTTCTGTAATGATGTTCTATTACAGCTCCTGAATTTAATAATTATTGTATCTCTCTTCTTTTGTTATTGGTCTTATTTGCAGCTTTTCAATTGTACTATAATTTTTTAAATAACTTTTTAATTGATTGATTATTGGTTTACAATACTATGTAAATTTTGAAGAACAGCTTCCCACTTTGATATGTATACAATTTAGATGGTCATCTTTTATTCCTGAGATATTCTTTTGGGTACTATTGTCCATTCCTTACTTACTGTTTTTCTGAAAATGTCTCTGCTTATATTTCATTTCTGAAAGCTATTTTTGATTTAACATTTCAACACTTTAAATATGTTATTATATTGTCTTGTGGGTTTCCATTGTTTTGCTAATAAATAAGCTGTAATTGTGTTTTTAGTGCATAAAAATATTGTCTTCCTGGGCAGCTTTAAAATATTTGTCTTTGATTTTCAACAGTTTTAGTAAGATGTGCTAGCTGTGCTGTTCTTTATCATTCATGGGGCTTGTTAAAGTATTCACATGTGAACTTAATGTATTTCATAAGATTCAGAAAGTTGTCCTCTAGAGGACAAAATTGTGTGTGCTCCATTTTGTTTTCTTTTTTCTTTTTCTGAGACACTAACTACATGGATGACTCTGACACCTTTTCTCATGTCTTTTGATCTTTTTCTGTTCTTTTCTCTCTCCTTTTTACTGTCTCTGCTTTCATTTGGAATTTTTTTGATGATTTATCTTTACATTACTGTTTGTGTACTCTAATGTGTCTAACTATTTAACCATTCACTGAATTTTTCATTTTTGGCATTCTGTTTAGTTGTAGAATTTACATTTAAATTTCAATTTTTTAGATTGCTGTCTTCTACTGGAATTCCCATTTTTAAAAATTATTTTTCTTATAGTTAATTATGATAGTAATAGCATCAAATAGCTATGTGACTTTTGTAAATGGCTTTTTCACCTAACCTATTCTCAAAGAATATCCTTGTTGTAACGTATAGCAATACTTCACTTATTTTTATAAATAAATTATATTGCTTTATACATACCACATTTTGCTCATCCATTTATCAGTTGCCTGGACATTTGGTTGATTTCTACTTTTTGATTATTATGAATAATGATATGAATATCCGTTGGTAAGTTTTTTGTGTAGCAGATATATTTTCAGTTTTCCTAGGTATATTAACTAAAAGTAGAATTTTAGATTATATATATATATATATATATATAAAATAGATGGATAGATAGATAGATCAATCTATGTTTAATAATGCAATATTTAAGTTTTTGAAGAACTGCTAAACTGTTTTCCAGAGCAGGTGCACTATTTTGCATTCCTCTCCGGAAGGCACACAGATCTAGTTTCTCTGCATCCTTGCCAACACTTGTTCATGTTTCTAATTTTTGTTGTTTTTGTTGTTGTTATAGCCATTCTAGTGGGTGTTACGTGACATTGCATTGTGGTTTTGTTTTGCATTCCCCACTATGTTCAGAATCTTTTTCTGTGGTTATTGACCATCATATAAATATATATTTTTAAATATATATGTGTGTATATATATATATATGTGTGTGTGTGTGTGTGTGTGTGTATTTTGGTGGCACTGTATATTCAAATCTTTTGCCCATTTTCAATTGAGTTACTTGTCCTTTAATTGTTGGCTTATGGGAAATTTAATTTTGTTTATATATTTTCACATCATTGTGAAATATTTGTATATTTTCACATCGGTTTTGTACAGTATTTGATTTCTCTCAGGTGTTGTCCCAATAAGATCACCATGGACTTTTGTGCTCTTCCCTCCTGTATTGATTCCTTTCCCTCACCCTCCCCTGATGAAAGTCTCCATTTTATTGTTCGCTACTTTTGTCTTTTGTTTTTTTTTCTGATCCGTTGTATAGTTTCCCTATGTTCCTCCTATAAGTGAAACCATCCGATATTTTTCTTTTTCCATCTGACTTATTTCACTGAGTGTTTATAGGAAATTTTAAGGACATCTTCTGAATGCTAGACTCTTAACAGTTAAAGATTTGCAAATGTTCTATCCCATTCTGTAGATTTATCTTTTTTATTTTCTTGATAATGTCCTTTGAAACAGTTCTAAAATTTTCGATTAAGTATAGTTTCTCTGGTGTTTATTTTGTTGCATGTGGTTTAGGTCACTTAGGTCTTAATATTTTCCAATGAAGTTTTATAGTTTTTAATATGTTGTTCATTCTTTTAAAAATTTATTCCTAAGTATTTTATTTTGTATTATAAATGGAGTTTTAATATTATTTTCAGATTATTCATTCCATTTTTATAGAAATGCCATTTTTATAAATTTATTTTGTATCCTGAAAGCTTGATGAACTTGTATTCAAGTTTTAATAGTTTTTATGAATTCCTGAGGATTTTCTATAAAGAATACCATATCATTTGCAAATAGTGGTAGTGTGCATCTTCATTTCTAATATGAATTTTAATTACCTGATTATCCTGACTAGACTGTCTAAGAAAGTACTGAATATAAGTGATGAGAAAGTACATCCTTGTTTTGTTCCTGATCTCATGGGCAATCTGTCACTATTAACATGATACCCTTTATCAAATTAAGGAGGTTTTCCTCTATCTTAGTTTTTTAAGTGCATCCACCATGAAAGGGTGTTGTATCTTTTTCGAATGCTTTTTCTGCATCTGTTGAGATTATCAGATGGTTTTGTTTGTACTCTATTGCTATGGTATATTGTACTGCTTGACTCTCTTATTTCAAACAAATTTAAAGTACATAGCATAGGCATATACTTTCTGTTACTTAATCACGATACATAGTCCTTCCAAAATGTTGCTATACTGAGGTTATTGGTATTTTGTTGAGGACTTTTACAGCAATATTTTTTTATGTTTAAGTTTATTTTTTTGTAGAATAACTGGGGTGTAAGCCAGAGGTATGTGGGGGGGGGGTGAGAGGATTCACCAGAGACAGAGTGGGGAGCAGAACAGGCAGATCTACTGAAATACGGTGTTAAGAGGAGCAGCTGGCAAGACAGGAGAGTTATGCTGCACCATATGTGGGTTAGCTTCTTGGCCTGTGATCGAACTCAGCCCCCATAGTGGGCTGTCCTGGTGATAGTGCTGAGACTTAACCCTAGGCCACCAAGGAGGCCCCTACAGCAATATTCTTAATGTATATTGGTGTATATTGTGCTGTTTTTCTTTTTTTTCTTGGGACATTTGTGTTTGATTTTAGTATTAAGTAATGATGTCCTCATAGAATGGATTTGGAGGTATGCTCTTCTCTTTTTGAAAGGGTTTACAAAGAATTGATCTTAATTCTTTAAACATTTGGTAGAATTCACTGATGAACCTAGCTACGTCAGAACTTTTCATCATGGGAAGTTTTTATTATTATTATTATTATTATTATTGTTTCAATCACTTTACTTATTTTGTTTCTATTCAGATTTTCTATATCTTCTTGAGTAAATTTTGGTAATTTGTGTCTTTCCAGGTATTTGTCCTTTTCATCTGGGTCATAAATCCTTTTTTTTCCTTCTCAGATTAGTACTAGTATATCCCCTCTTTCCTCATTTTAGTAATTTGAATCATGTATCCTCTTTCTTGGTCAGTTTAGCTAAACATTGATCAATTTTATTGATTTTTCAAATAATTTTTTTTCATTGCCTTTTGAAATTATTTTGTAGTCTCTATTTACCTTATAATTGCCAATATTCCACTCCTTCTGCTTTCTTAGGTTATGTTGGTCTTATTTTTCAGTTTAAGGTAAAAGGTAAGCTTATTAATTTAAAATAATTCTGCTTTTCAAATAAAGGCATTTACTATTATTATAAATTTATCTCTATACTTTGCTTAGCTAACACCTCACTATTTTTGTATTTATTCATCCTGACATACTTTTTAATTTCCCTTATGAGTTCATCTTTAAACTATTGGTTATTTAGTGTGTTGTTTCATTTTCACATACTTCTGCATTTCCCTAGTTTCCATGGTCATCAGAGAATAGCTTAGAGTGATTTTAATACAATTATTGAATACGATTATTTTCATTTAAAATATAATAATGTTTCAACTCTAGAAACAGGCCCCCCCCTTCCTTTAAGCAGTATTGTTAGTTTTGTATTTATGTTACT